>MNCI01020791.1:192823-315699 GCA_015680685.1 Gnetum montanum | reverse complement strand
AGTTGAACAAAATAGGAAATTTTCAACAACTCAGAGTACTTGGCAAAGTTGGCTGAATCTCTTTAAAGTAAATCATTTGTAGTTTACACACAACGCAATCGTTACATTTTTCACAACCACATGCCGCAACAGCACACACACATACTCACATTAACTACTGAGTTTATTTGGAGGTATCTGGGCCTTGGTGTTGCCAGAGACCAGCAGACACCTAAATCCTATTCGAGGACACTCGTTGGTGGTCGCGTCCCAAACGGTCGCCAATAGATCTCTAGTTTCCATGCTAGAAGAGATCTTGAAATAACTTCTACAATAATGATAAATGATTATGATTTTTCACATCTAGATCATTGAAACTAATAATAAGCTTTGAATTTGGACTTTTAGGTAATAGAAAACTAAATTTTCTTAACTTTTAAATTTCTAACTCACCTCTTAATAAAAATTTGAGAGCCTCGTGGATTGAACATTGCTTTAGAAGTCTAAGTTTTCAACAACAATATGCTATCAGCACTAAACTATTGATATGCTATTCTTTTTCATAGCTTGTTCAAAAATTTTCTATAAATTAGAACATCCTTAAATAGCTCTTTGATGCTTTTCGCATCCACCAATAAGCAATACATACACTTGATTGCAAGAACCCTATGCACTAAAACACTGTTGAAACAAACAACCAATAGTTTTAGTGTTAAAGACATAGTTTCACTTTTAAAATTTAACTTAACATTAAAATATCATTGAGTTACATTAATTTCACATTTAAAATTTCTTTACTTTTCAAGATGATGCATCAATTCTTAGTTTCAAATTCAATGTTCTATGTTAAAAATGCAACTTTAATGTAGCATGTCATCTTACACTTCTAGTACTTGGTATTTGACAAAAACATCTACATGTTAAAACACTTATTTTCTACTACATGCTTGGTAGACTTAATAATTAAACTCTAACATATCACATCAAAACACAACTAGCTTTAGGATATCAAATCAATATTAGGCATTTGAAAGAGATTGTACTTATGTGCTTAATTTATTGCTATTTAACTTAGCTAACTTAGCTTAGCTTAATTACTTGGAAGTGTTAAATAAAATTTCATAAAACATTAAATGCATAAATTAAATATTTAGTCTAGCCTAAGTGTTGCAAGGTTTATTAGAAATTTCATCTTTATTGTCGTACACACTACCGTGCTTAGGTACAATAGTGCTCAAGTAAAGATTTTTACACCCAATGACTTTTGCTATGGGAACCTTGGAAAATATTCTAACTCTATAGAAATGAAACTATAAGAACTATGCTATGCCATGACAAAACCTATCCCCAAACCATGTGCCCAAGTGCTATATTTATAGGCTAGCACACATCTTGTGATATCGGATATCTAACATTGCTTCATGGCCCCCGATATTGAATATCCAATATCATATCTAGATAAAATACACTTCATCATACCCCCACAACTAAATGAAAACTCATCCTTGAGTGAAAAAAATGAGGAAAAAGTCCCTTACAAAATATTGAGAAGGTATGGAATTATTGACTAATATGCAAACTAACTTAGATGAAATAGAAAAACTCTAAGTGCCCAAGTGTATGAGTTTACAATCTTTTACAAAATTGGGTGTTCATGACACTAAAATTAAACACCCAGGAAAAAAATGACATCAAACTCTTCTAGCAGTTGAAGAGTGATGGAGAAGATTCAATGATTATGAAGAGTTCTCATCGCATGGTGCTACTACTTCTTCTTTGGTAAAGACAATCCTGCTTCTAGTTCATTCTTTCCACTATAATCACAACATAATCATGGATTAGTATGCAATGTGTAACATATATCATTTAGATACCTTGTCTCATTGGTAGTTATAGTTGGCTAGGTTGTGATTATGGCAGATTGATTCCTTTAATAGTGTTAGTGGGAAGACTGAAAAATGGGATGAAATGGATAAGTCGTCCATTACTAAATTTTGAAAAGCTCAAATTTGATGAAATACTTAAAGAGAATTAAAGAATTCATAACAACAAAAAAGAAGATTTCATTGACAAACATTATGAAGATGCACACAATTGGATGTCATTGATGGAGCACATAAAAGGATTTGATTGGAAGAATGTCTAAGGATAAACAACATAACTAACCCAACCAAAAGGTATGCAAGTGGATCCTTCCCAAAGTAGGCACATGCCCTTGTTGCCCTTGCATAATCTCAAACATGGAGTTTGTTGGTGCCATGGATGACTAATTGTTATGAAATGTTAAGTAAGAAAACCTAGAAGAAACTACCTAAGAATTTTGAGGCCTGAAACCAAGACATTGAACAAGAACATGAACACCAGTAGTGAGGTGATACATGGAAAAGCATAGATGGATGAGAGAGAAAGTGGAATGGAGTTCCCAATTTAAGTCACATGAAGTCCCTTGTAAATTTTGTAGTTAAATGACCTAATAAAATCCATCCTTAGTCCAAACCAAAACCAACCACGTTCAGTGACTTTGCATCACCACTCTAAAATTGGTCCACCCCCTTGAGACACAAGAATGCTCCAATAGGACAACCACCATTCCTTATTTAAGAAGAAAAGAAAAGCAGAAAGTGAGAAAGGTCCTTAGTTAGAGGGGATCTTTAGGCATGGATAACATGTCTTTCTAGTCCCATAACCAGTGCTTGTAGCCTTAGTTAGAAAGGGGTGTGCCTTAGTTAGAAAAGCAAGAAGTGAGAAAGGGCCTTAGTTAGAGGGGTGTGCCTTGAATTCTCATCATTTGTTTTTTGAATGGGTACCACACCATGCAAAGACTTATTCAACTTCCTATTATTGGTCAACATGGAATGATAAGAAACCCATGAAAACACACATGCATCCAAGTAAGTAGAAAGACACAAAGAGTATCAAGTCCCCTTAAAGTCACATCTTGTTCAAACCTTTGAATCCTTTCCAAGTTTGGAAACTATCAATGTTACATGTTTGTTAAAGTTTTATTAATGAAAATGGATCTCCTACTTTCAAAATAAAGAAAACCATAGAGTTTGTGGTTGGATGGATGTCATGGACTCATTTCCTATTTCATAAAAAGGAAACCATATCTTAGTTATTAGTAACAAAATTCAAAGCTAGAATCTAGGCACCAAAATCAAATAACTAGATAGCACATGCCCACATCAATCAAATCACACTACACCTAGTTAGCAATAAGGAACATTATTAATAAAAAAATAAGAAAATCACACTAAAATAGGAAAAAATATACAAAAAATTGTAAAATATTCAAGAAAAATAAAATGTGCTAATGATGTTGTAAACAAAAAGATGTAAGATAAAGAAGGTGTAAAACAAAAAGTTGTAAAAATAACAAGATGAAATAAAAATGTGTAAAACAAAAAGATTAAAAATTGAGCCACTTATATGATTGACATGGATGTCCATCTCCCCCAAAACTGACTTAAAAGGAAGAGATCTGAAAGATAGAGTATGGTTGTCCATCTGATGAGGCATTTGTTGCACTAGCTTGCTTAGGCTCATGGAAAGGTTTGATTTGTTGCATGTTGACTAGTTGTTTCTTATCTAGGCTCTCAAGTTTGTAATCATGTCCCTAGAAGAAAAAGTTTCGTAAATGATGTAAGGCCCTTTCCACAATTTTTGGAACATAGTTTGTTGTGGCACATGTGTGCAGTTCCAGTAGAGAACCTTATCTCTTAATTGAAATTTGATTTTCCTAATTCTATGGTCATGGTGCTTTTTCTTAAATGCCTTATGAAACTCTAGATGATAGGGCCACTAATCAATTTTCATCTAGCAAGTTGAGATTCATTAATCTTTCTTTTTGTGCTAAACTTAAGTCAAGGTCAAGGTCATAGTTTGTTGAAAGTGTACAGAGCTTGGATTGAATAAGAATAGTTGGTAGTTCTCCATACAATATCTTATAGGGAGAGTAGCCTACATTGAGCATCTAGTTGGAGTGGTAGACCCAAAGGGAATTGTTAATTTTTGTGCTCCAATCCCTCTTATATCTACTAACTTTTCTCATTAAGATCTTAGTGATTTTCCTATTTGTAACCTTAGCTTGACCATTGGCTTGTGAGTGATAAGGGGTTATTAACTTATGCTCAACCCCTAAGCATTGCATGATCTTCCAAAAGGTAATGCCTATAAAGTGGATTCCATTCTCAAAAATTAATGCATGTGGCACACCAAACCTATTTACAACATTTTTTTGTACAAACCTAGTAGCAATAGAAGATGTACAATTGGTGACAACTACTGCTTCTACCCATTTCATATAATAGTCAACAATAACTATAATGTATGCCTTTTCATTTGACATAGGCATGATGGAACCCATGAAGTCAATGCCCTAGATGTCAAAGGATTCCAATGGTTGGACCCACTATTGAGGTTCCACCATACAAGTAGTGATTCCACCATCACATTTTCAACATTCATAAGAGCTAATAAATTAGTAAGAATCCCTAAAAAGTGTTGGCTAGTAATACCCTACCATCAAGATCTTAATGGCCATGCATCTCTCAGTATAGTGGCCCCCACAAGCACCCTCATGAGCATCCTAAAAAACACATAGTTGATCAACATCAGGGACACACTAATGAACCAAGCCATCAATGCACACCTTCTAAAGGTGTTCACTAATCTCCATGAAGCATTTCACCTAGTGAAAAAACTATTATTTCTTTTCATGGTCCAGCTCATGTGGCATCTCTTTAGTGAGAAGATAGGTGAGAATGCCATCATACCATTTAGGCTCAATGGGCAATTGTTCAGTTATAGCCTTGGCAAAGAGCAATTCATCAAAAAACTAATCAGATAGTGGGCTTTTCTTCTCTTTTTTGTTCCATCAAAATTGAGAAAAGTGGTTAGAAATTACATTCTCAATTTCCTTTAATCTACCATCATCAGATCAAATTCTTGCAGGATCACCAACCACCATAGGACACAAGGGCTCATCGTTGGCTTATTCATTAGGAAGTAAATTGTAGTATGGTCTATGTGCATAGACACTTTGTATCCAAGCACATAGTACCTGGATTTCTTTAACACAAATACCACTCCCATCAATTATTTTTCTATGATGATGTATTTTAGTTGTGCATCCACAATTCTTTGAATTATGTAGTGGATGTAATATGCATGTTTTTTTTCATCCAAGTATGTAAGCACACCTCCTAAGGCTTTTGACAACATTTAGTAGTATCTATTTTTGTTTAGAAGCAAGATTTTCATTAATTATTACTAGATTTCCATTTTTCAAGAATTCATATTCCATACTACTAGGTAGAGTTTTCAACTCAAGGGGATTTTGTTTAAACCTTTTTAGAATTTTTAGCTCTACCCAATAGGTATCATCATTCTCATCATCAGAGAGTTGGTGATGAACTTGCTCCAACACATCTATGCTTTCTATGTAGGAAAATGTTAGGCTCTTAGCAAATTCCATGCAAAGTGTGTTCTTTCCATGATCAACTATTAGCTATTGGGTACCCCCCTACTTTGTGGCTACTACATATATGCACTTTTGAATTTTAGATATATCAACATACTAACTACATGATTTGATAGATACAATAGTAATGACTCATAGTTTTTGCACAGAGTTACACACTATACCACTGTACATGATGCATGGAACTTTCTTCCTCTCAATCTTTCCTAATGAATTTTCTTTAGATATTTCAAGGGAAATATCTCAAATCCCCAATTGTGCATCAATACTTCTCAGCTAAGCCCTTTCCATGATGATTGGAAATTCTCCATTGGAATCGTTCACTTGGATCACCAAAACATTTATGGGGTAGGACCACCCACAAATAGTGGTTACAATGTCCTCTTGTAGTCCAAAAGAAATAGTTATGGACTAATTAGCCAACTCTAGATAAATGTTGCTTTTCTTGAGTGGAGGCAAGTTCTAGGCTTTATACATCTCATTGAAAATAATATTAACACCAGAACCTAAATCCAAAAAAGCCTTGAAAGGCTCATTACTAGTGATTTTAAGGTAAATAAGAGGACTTCTAGGATTAGATAGTTTCCTAGGAACGTGGCTATCCTTTATCTAATCGATTACCACATGAGTTAACATGATGGTATGCACTTTGGGAGGCGTTTGGTTTGAAGAGAACTTGAATGGATTAGATGCAAAGAGAGATGGAGAAGCAAGATTGCTAGGCAAAAGTTTATGTGAGGGCTTAGTTGGGCTATTGGGTTGGAAGAAGGGTCTTTTTCATGATCTAGTTTCTAAACCACTATACTAAGAAGTCAGCTATAAGTTAACAGCCCTTGTTACATTGTATTGTTGTAGCTAAGGTGAAATTTCATCCTACATTGATGAAGTAGGTAGTAACTAGGTTGAGGGTGGAAGGGGATATGTAGAAGGATGAAAAGGGTAATATGGATGTGGATTTTTTCCTCTAGGACATGGAAAATGATTTCTATAATACTCTGGATGGTATTAATGATGTTGGAAGGTGCCATGACTAGAAATTTCACACAAAGAAATGAGTTCTTGAACATAGTACCCATATGGATCTGGTTGCCTATAAGGATACTACTACCTTGGTGGTAGCATCCCCCATGATTGTGGTTGTTGCTACTACTAGTATTACTCATACGGTTTTTTTGGAGCTCCACTTGGATAGTAGGGTTGTTATTGGTGGAACTGCCTAGGATTACCGTGAGGATAAGGCAATCTTCTAGGTGCTTGTCTTCTTGCCAGTCTAGGATTCAAAGCATACACCCCAGACTCCTGCAAGTATGGCATGGCATGGAAAAATCCTTTAGGATGCTTATATTGATAGATTTCACATCCACCATCATCATCTAATTCTATCTCCAAAACTGCTTCTACTACAACAACTTTACCCTTACCCCTTTGGTAGGCACATTCAGCTTCTCTCTGCCTCCTATGGTCATGATCACTACTTAACTCTCTTGATGCTTCTGCAATTTTTAGAGTAGTTTCAAATTTTTCATATAATGAATCCCACATTTTATCTACCTTGTTTTACATTTTAAACATAGATTTTTGGATTAGCAAGGTCGTTCTATTCATCACCTCATCAAGTGGTGACTCCTCACTATCACAAAAGCAAACCTCTCTCTTTTGATTAAAGGATCCCTATTATGTTCTTCTATGCTTTCTCATTTCCTTAACTCGCCTTCTTCCTTTGTTACCTACTTAATAAACCTTTGAATCTGATGGGCTCTTAGTTCTAATAATTGCCCTTGGGAATAGACTCCAAGAGCTCTCCTCATTTCTAATCAAAGTCCATCTATGATATGGTGAATTTATTTCTGTTGAGAAAAATCATGGCTAGGACATCCATGCAATAGAGAATAGTATTAGCTCATGGCTACATTCAATGGTTTATGTGTTCCTTTTTTCCATCCTTGGATCTACTTCCTCAAGTTGGACACTCGGGAGTATGTATGATATTTATCATTGAATAGTTCAAGCATTGTCCTCCACCATCTGATGGATTCCAATTCTAGAGACTAGTACAAATTTTCTACTTCCTTAATGAGTGTCATTGGGAACAACTTAAGATTTTTCCAATTTTTCTCCACATTTTTCAAGGCACGTGGATCATGAAAAGCCTAAAGATGGTTCTATGGATTTGAGTTATATCCCCCTTTGAACTTAGGGATATTATTCATGTCTAACCTCTTGATCCAACTATTATTTATATGTCTTGTAGGAATTCTCACCACCTCTACTATGTTTAGCATCCTTCATGTGGCAAGAAAAGGATCATTATAATCATGGCCTCTATGATGGGCATGGTGCCTATGATGCCCTCTACTATCCCTTCTTTTGTAATGAGGAACCTCCCTTGAATGCCCATGCCCCTGATCTTGACATGTCAAATGGGCCTTAGGAGCATTTTAGTCTTGTCATTCACCTCCATCACAATCATGTCCTATGTGATTATATTCAAAGCCAAAAGAGGAAGAAGATGATTATAAAGGTGAATAGGAAGGAGGACTATCACCACTATGGTGCCTACTACCCCTTCTTCAGTTGTGAGGGTCATGATCACGATTCTTATTGTCATCCCTACCATGACCCTCTTCTCCAAATCCCTTTTGATCATTAGATCTAATTTTTCTAGATCCAGGATTGTGGATAGTAAACTAAAAGTTCTAGCTTTGGTCTTCTTGGCTAAATTCAAAGAGACAAGTGTCATTGAATGGAGAGCCCTCAAAGAAGAAGCCCTCACCAATGCTAGTCATTCTAAACCCTCAATTTCTTTCATCCTTTTTGTTTTACACATTTTTCATATTTCAACCTTTCCTTATTTTGTCTTACACCATCATTAACATTTTTACTATTTCTTTCCTTATTAAATTTTGTTTGATTTATTCTCATTCATCATATAATAAGTTCTCATAATGGTTGATTGTACTATAATAGTGTTTCTTACTAATGTTTGATTTTTACCTTTGAATTTTAATGTTGATGCTAGGATATGATTTCTTTTGATAAAATAGGAAATGAGTCCATGTCATCCATTCATCCATTCAACTCTATGGTCTTCCTTTATTTTTGAAATGTACTATTCCTTTTTCTAAGAAAACCTATTAATGAATTGGTGGCTTGATATTCTTCAAACCAAGAAAAGATTCAAATGAATTGAAAAGGGTGTGACCTCAAGGAGATTCGACACATTTGTGTAGGCTATTCTCTTATACTTGGATGTTTTTCATAGGTTTTTCACCATTCTGTTGTCAACTAAATTCAAGAATTTGAATGAATCAAATAAGTCTTTGCATGATGTGGTTCTCACATAAAAAAAGAAACAAAGGTGGGAATTCAAAGCATACCCTTTAAACATAACAAAGGAACATGGGCTACAAGCACTAGTTATGGCACTAGAAAGACATGTTACCCATGCCTAAAGGTTCCCTCTAACAAAGGCCCTTCCTTACTTCCTACTTCTCTATTCTTTTCCTTTTGTAATGGTGGTTGCTCTATGAAAGCATTCTTGTTGCTTTAGAAGGATGGATTGGTCAAGTGTGTTGATGTTAGATCATTGGATGTGGTTAGTTTTAATCTAGATTTGGGCTGAATTTTATTAAGTCAACTTAACCACATACTAGAAAAGGGACTTTACACAACCTTAATTTCAATATTTCATTCCATTCTCTCTTCTCTTTTCATATTTCTTTTCATATTCTACCTCATTTCCAATTTTATGGTTAGAATATATCTTGGTTGATGCATTGTTATTTCTTGGTAAATTATTATGGGTAAATTTTTAACTATTTTCTCCATATATCATTCCTAGAGCCTAAAACCTCTTTGATTTGTGGGTTTGTTAGGGCATAAAGGGCATGAGCCTACTTTGGGGAGGACCCACTTACATTCCTTTTTGGTGCAATTTTTACGTTCTTTCCCTTAAACATTTCTTGCAATCAACTATTTCTCATTTCATTCCATCTATAACATCCATTTTTCTCTACCCTTCTATACATTTTTATTAGCTTCACCATTGTTATTCCTTTTATCTTCCTTTTTCTTTCATTTTCCATCCTATTGCTACTGGAGGTTTGCTCTTAATCGTGGGGGTCTATCTCAAATTTTTCCATTCCATTACTTATCTCAACCCTACACCCTGGGTAGTGCTCACTTACAAACCTCTAACCCAATATTTTCCATACCCACAACCTAGACAATGTGCTTCATATCGAGGTAAGGTATCAACTGCATTATATCTTATCTATCCTTGCTAATTCATGATTGTGTTGTGTGTGTAGATGGCAATCACATGAACAGTAAACTAGGATAGCAGGAAGCACTAAGGATGGATTGGAGGAAGAGCATTTATGCAAGGAACAAGCTTGGTCATGTGGTTATGGATGAATAATGGTGTGCACATTTTTGACATTGGTAGCAACGTGCCTCATTTAATGAGGGTCTGGATGTCATCTATGTACAGTGTTGACCATAATGGTTATGAACACCAATGTTGTAATACATTTATCAATCCATTCACTGGGCACTTTGAGTTTGTCATTCCATGTCATTATTAGTTGTCATTCAGTCAATAATCCCATACCTTCCGTATATTTTATAAGGAACTCAAGGATAAGTTTTCATTCAATCATGGGGATAAGATGAGTCCCGATATCAGACTCTTGATATCAGACCCTTGATATCGGAGATGCCAAAGAGATATTGGACATGTGATGTCAGAACCTATATCACTGGCTATAAATAGGAGACAGGAGCACTTAGTTTGGCATTAGGTTTTTAGTCCTTAGCTAAATTCTTGCTATTTTTATATTATATAGTTAGAATTATTTCTTAGTGCCCATAGAAGGTGTCATAAAGTGAACAGATCTTTATTCAAGCATTATGTACCTGAGCACACCTTGTGTCTAGAAATAAAGACAAACTTTGTGATAAACCTTGCAACATTTATGTTATTTACTATTATTTGATGCTTTTAATAGTTACTTAATGTTATTTCATAGAATTATTAATTTTCAATTACCAATGAATTAGCACACTCAGCACAACCACTTCGAGCATACGTGGAACACCTGGTAACCCAGTAATGACTAGCATTTGGTAATCGTAGTAGTGTTACACTGGTTCAGGATGTGTCCAAAAAGTGGGAGTAGATGCTGGTGCTAGGACTAGTTAGAGAATAGTTAATTAGTTAAATAAAATTAGTTATTAAATTACTTCATTTCTCCCTTTTAGGCATTAAGAACATAAAACATAAAATTATAAAAATCACATACCTCAAGTTTACTTAACCATACAATTGTGCCTTAGAAGTAAGCTTGGGAACATAATGATGACATAACTCATCCTTGTTCTACATAGGTGCATAAGCACTTAATCCTTGTAGTTTGACTGAATTGTGTGTGAATGCTTGTATTCATATGGTTGGAGGTATGGGTACCTCATCGCTCATCAACACTCAAGGCTGAAAAGAAGTTAAGTGGATTCAAAAATAGGAGAGAACAAGCTTCCAAGAGAAGAAGGGATCCAAGTCCAAATATGAAGATAAACATGGCACCTATGACAAGAAGACAAAAAAGGATGATGAGAAAGAAAAAGCCAAGGACCAATGCAAATGAGGCAAAGATCAAGATAGAAGCTCATCCAACATCTAGTGCTTCAAGTGTGGAGAATGGGAACACAAACAATAGGAATGTCTAATTTACAAGGAACACTCCATTCCAAGCAAGAAGGTGAGTGATGCTTCTCATGTTGCAAATTTGTTTTTATAGCATATTGTGAAGTTGCATGAAATTCCTTTGAATATTGTTAGTGACAGAGACTCCAACCTTAAAAGTCACTTTTGGAGGTCCCTTTGGAATCTTTTAGGAACAAACTTAAATTTTTCTAGTACATATCATCCAAAATCTAATGGTCAAATGGAAATGGTCAGTAAATCCTTGCTAAAATATTGAGATGTTTGTGTGATAGATAATCAAACAAGTGGGAAAACTTGTTGTGTCATGGTGAGTTTCAATACAATAATGCTTTTAATTTGCTATTGGTAAAAGCCCATTTGAGGTGAATTATGGGGTTGGTCCAAAGATGATGAACACCTTGAAGCGCGTTGATGGTAATGCTCAATTGAGTATTGATTTTATGCAAAAGATAAGGGATCTCCATGCACAAGTAAAATCAAATCTTAAGAAGAAGGCTAAAGAGAGAGCTTTCAAGAGAAATGAAGGCAAACGAAAACCAAATTTTGCTATTAATGACTTGGTTTAGGTGCACTTGAAGAAGAAGTAATTGAGAGCTATTAACTTTTCCAAGTTGAAAGCAAAGAAGACATGGCCTTTTAGAATTAAGGACAAGATTAAGGATAATGCTTTTAAGATTGATTTACCAAACAATGCTGGTATGTCTCTTGTGTTTAATGTTTCAAATATTGTGCACTATCATGTACCTCTTGATGAGGAGACCATGCAAGGTAGCATAGATGATTTGAAGAGGCCTACTAATCAATCCAAGTGTTCAAGTGAGAGGAGGCAATCATACTCAATCGAAGGGAAGCTTCTAATACTTTAGGAGTTAAGAGGCATGAATATTTGATCCATTGGAAGGATTAGTTTTCAAATGATGTTGTATGAGTCGATGAGATCAAACTTCAAAAGTGGGGAATCACTTTGACCTATACTCTATTATTCACATGAGTTTACTGTTTGAAGACTTGGAGAGCTAGCATAGAGATATGTTTTCTGATTTCATTGTTCTACTCTTACGTGTGTGTTTGCAAGTTTTTGGATCTATGGAGACATATTGAAGATCAAGAAGATGCCTTGTTTGATAGTCAAGACTTCAAAGATATGTCTAGAACATGCAAGAGACATCTCTTTCAAGAGCTTAGTCTTCATAGGATATTTCTTAAGAGAAGACATCTTCCAAACTACTGAGACAACTCAACCATGAGAAGACATCTCACCCATGAAAGAGACATCTACCACACTCATATGACATCTCACCTAAAAGTTGTATTTTGGCAAGAGATAACCTGAGGAGGTTATAGATGATCCACAAAACCAAGGAAACTTCTAGAATTACATGTTCCAATTTAGGAAACTACCAAGAAAAGCTAGAAAATGATAGAAATAGTGTGGACACTCCAAGTTGATCTTGAGGAAGGTTTCCTATGGTTTTTAT
This sequence comes from Gnetum montanum, assembly GCA_015680685.1. Taxonomy (NCBI): domain Eukaryota; kingdom Viridiplantae; phylum Streptophyta; class Gnetopsida; order Gnetales; family Gnetaceae; genus Gnetum; species Gnetum montanum. Next base: position 303,035 of record MNCI01020791.1, on the reverse strand, counting down.
ATTTTTTTTCTAATAAAAATGGATTGTGTTTCATGTTTATAAGAGAGAGGTCAAGATAAGAGAGGATATTTCATGTAAGTTATTTTGTTAATTTTGGGCAAAAGTGAGAGAGAGCACATTGAGTGAGTGCATAGGTGTTACAGCTCCAAGGTCAATTATGTTGTGTGTTGGCAGGTGTGTTTTGATTTTTCTTGTGAGTTTAGATCTTAATCCCAAGTTGTGGGAGAGGCTCTCTATTGCTTTTTTCTATACCTTGAGAACAACCATTGTGTGGTTGTAGATCCTTAAGCTCTGTAGCATCGTTTGAGTGTTTTGGAGAGGTCTTTAATATTTTGTTGGTTTTGTAGAACCTGTTGTAATCTTCTATTAAATAATTGAAGATAGATTGTTTTCTCATTTTCTAGAAAATCAATTATCTTTTTATAATACTTGGATTTAGTATTGGAAGGTGATTTAATATTGGAGTTAACCTATTCCATCCTAGGTGGCAGAATTATTTACAATGATGGAATTTTTTACCTTGAATTTTCACTTCTAATTTACCATTGTTTATGTTATTAAATTGCATTCCATTTATTCACATGAACCAAACCATGTTCAACAAAATAATTTCCAATTCACATGAACTTATGATCAAACCAAAAATACTACATAAACAATTGAGGATGAATAACTCACATTTCAATAAAGAGAAAAAATAAAACAAGAACACTAAAAAATAGAAGAAACATACAATACACAACATCAATAATGAACACAAAATAATTTTCCAAAAATATAAAATAAACAAACACAACATCTGCATCAAAGGTCAGACTAATGTCCTCCTTCCACTCTATGAGAACTACTTGCACACTGTATGTAGACACATTGATGATAAGTACTTTTCTCTCTTGAGATTAGTAAATCTATCAAATTAGAAAGACATCTATCAAGTATGCTTAGGTAAATATAGTGTTAGAAGGTAGGCTATGTTAGGCTACCAATGTTTTTCTCACTTGTCAATATGTAAGCTAATCAACACACGATGTCATCTATGTTATGAAAGCAAGGGCCACTTGCTTATAAATGCAAGGGCTTAGATTGTTGTTACTACTAGCTCCCAAGTATGATTCCATTAACTTGGGTCATCATAGCTAGGATGTCTTATGGGAGCACTTGATGGGATGCGATATCGCGACCTTCGCGATATTGCGTCATCCCCTGCGATATCGCGATGCGCCATCATATCTATAAATAAGAGGTGTCTCTCCCTTGTTTCCCATCCTAGGTTTAGACCATAGAGAAACTCTAGCAGATTGATCACTCTAGAGATAGAATATTTTCCATGTGCCTGCAATAGGAGTCCTAAAGTGAACAAATCTTTATTCGAGTAAACATTATACCTGAACACAAGTTTGTGTACGGTAATAAAGACGAGCTTCTTGGATAAACCTTGCAGTGCATGGAATAGGCTAATTAGGACTTTTATTTATTGTTATTTACTATTTATCATTTACATGCTTTATTAGGAATTAAATCTTTCGCAACCCTTCTCTTCTAGTTAAGTGCCTCAATACGACTGCTTCGAGCATGTGCGTTACACATGGTGATCCCAACAATGACTAGCGTTTGGTAACCACAGTTGCATTGGTTCAGGGTGTGAATAGTAAGTGGGAAAAAATGCTGATGCTAGGTTAATTTAGACTTAGTAGATTTAGTAATTAGTTTCTTCAACCCTTCACCTCACTAGCATAGGAGATAAAATAGAAAAAGATATAAAAATCATATACCTTAGACTTACTTAACCATACATCGTGACAAATACAAGTAAGTCTAGGAAGACAACAAATAATTAACCTTAAGTGTTCCATGAGGCGTGTAGGAACTTAGTCTATGGAGTTCGAATAGATCACACGTGTTACACTCTTATTCGTATGGGTTGAATGTAGGGGTACCTCGCCACTCATCATTGGTGCTGTTGCCAGGGACTAAGTGTTTGTGCGCTAAGTAGAACATAGGAAATCACTCACATCGTTGGGAGCTTAAATGAACCCTTAGGGTTAATTAAACGAAAATTTATATAACAGTTAAATAACACACCGATAAGACATAATGTCTTCTTCTTCTTCTCACAGGAGCAATTCACCACCTAGGGATAATACAAAGAACAGTCGGCAATCAAAAACATATAACCAAAATCCGCCAGTTCCTCAACAATATAGGGTGGAATATACTCATCCCGATGAGTATATTCCAAAGTTTACTTTTATCTTCCATCAAGATGAATAGATGTGTTGGAGAGACTTGCAAGGTAGCATTGTGTTACCTTTGGATCATGCAATCCCCAACATGCTCCTCCGTGCTTTGGCACAGATTGGCATGACTCAGCTCTATGTTGAATACGTTGTGGAAAATTTTGACATGAGGGATTACCATCCCACAACTTTACAACGTATGAGGGACTCAAGGCAGGAGAGCCAACATACATTGTTGAAGGGAAAATAGGTCTCCCACGTCCTAAGTGAAATCAGAGATGGTGAACCACTCATAATGAGTTCTCTATTAAAAGATGTTCCCCCTCCTAATGAAAGTCAGGAGGTGGGGTATCAGAACCTATGATCCATGATACAAAACCCTGGTTCTAATCCTCGTGAACACCAACTGTTCACTAAGGGAACAACAATACATGACAAGGACGGGCACTTAGATCATCATCACGATCAGGGCCAAAGCCATAGAAGACAAGGTAGGAAACATCATCATGGCGATGGTTCTCCTTCTTCTTTCCCTTCTTCACATCATTCATCCTCTCCTTCCACCTCTAGGTGCAGTCATAAAGAGCATAATGGTGAGGATAGAGATAGGAAAAATGAGAGACCTCAACGAGAGAGTCGAGAGAGAGGAAAAGGGCATGAATGAAGGGAAAGTAGGGAACAACATAGACATCATAGGGATCATGAAAGAGATGATCATGATGATCCCCTACTTGTAACTCGAAGTATGCTTGATATCACGAAGGCTGTAAGAATACCGACAAGGCATCAAAGAGATAGTCGGATCAAGCATTTAGACATGAACAATATCCCACGCTTCAAAGGGGGATACAACGCTAATTCGCAACATCATTTACAGGCATTCCATAATTCCTGTGCCTTGCAAAACATAGAAAACAAGTGGCAAAAACTAAAGTTGTTTCCCAAGACACTCATCAAGGAAGCAGAGAGTTGGTACTGGTCCTTAGAATCGGAAACTATTAAGAGGTGGAGTACAATGTTAGAACTCTTCAACGATAAATATCAGACGTACTCCAGAGCGTCTAATTTACGTAAGCAGATCCAAGGATGGAAGCAAGGTACTCATGAACCCTTGGATGCTACCATGGGTTGCTACTAAGCATTGTTACATTGTTGCCAAGGCCATGGTTATGCATAGTGGGATCAACTCAGCCACATCGTAGATGGGCTAAGATATGAAACTAGGAGAACCCTTGGGACTTATGCCCAAGGAAGATTATTAGAACTTAGAGCCCATGAAATTCATCGATTATTGGAACAAGTAGAAAAGGAAGAAGGTGAACTATGAAAAAGGGAAAGTGTGGAAGAATATAACCATGATCCATCTCTTCGAAAGAAGGGAGTGAAATTCTACGATGAATGAGTCACCACTCAAAGAGTTGGTGAATAGAAAAACCTTGTCGATTCAAAAACTAACAATAGAAGTATTGGCTAAGGTGGATCAACTGTGGGATTCCTTAGACTCTAGACTTGAAACTGTCTTGAAAATTGTAGAAGAGTCTAAGGTGGAACAAAGTAGTGACAAAGATAAGAAAAATAGGTGAGATTCAGGCCCTGCACATAACAAGGGTAAGGGGAAAATTACTATCTCCGATGAGGTTGTGGACTCAGACATAGATGATGACAGTGGATGTGAGATCTACCAATATGACCATCCTAAGGGATGTTGTCCAATCATCTCACATCTACAAGAGTCTAGGGTGTATGCACTTAACCCGAGACTCAACAAATGGCAGACACCTTGAAGGTTACCTTATCCTCAAGGTACCCCAAGGTAGTTCCACCAACCATTAACATACTATCCAAGTGGAACTCCCCCACAATCCATCAGACAACATCAAAAATGGAAATACCCACAATCATGGGGGATGCCACCACTGAAACAATAGTACCCTTATCGCCAACCTGATCCATATGGTTATTATGTGTAGCAGTTGATTTCTCCAAGTGACTCTATGGGTCACACAACTCCCCAACATCACTACCAAGTTTAGGAGTACTTTAGGAGGACTCCTTCTCCTCTGGGAGATACTCCACACATGTACCATCCTCCAAATCCATCTGCACCTCTTCTATCGGTAGTTCCCATAACACCTCCTTCTCCAACAATGTAAGGGGAACTCCCCACTCAACCGCAGCAACACAACGCTACAAGAGCCATAAACATTCAACTCGTTGTTGGTTCTAACAACCATAAAAAGAGAATACCCTTCTTCAGAACCAAAATCCTAGACAAGCTCTCACAACAACAAGCGGTTGAGTCCACAACCACTCCTCCAACAAACAAAAATTTGGAGCACCCTTCCATCCAACAACAGAGCTTAATGCATACGGTTATGTTAAGACATACTGTAATCGACTGGATCAAGGTAGGCCACCTTCCCAGGAAACTATCTAACCCTAGAAGTCCCTTAATCTATTTACAAGTCACCAGGAACAAACCACATAAGGCTCTTCTTGACTCAGGTTCCAGAGTCAACCTAATTTCACGAGAAATGTATCAAGCCTAAAACTTGACCCAACTTAAGAAGAGCAACATTCAACTAGAGCTAGCTGACCAGTCCATCACCATTTCCTTGGGATTGGTGGAGGACATTATTACCACTGTGTGTGATTGGTCCTACCTAGCTGACTTCCTAGTGATAGAGGTTAACAACAACAAAGGAGACTTCCCAATTATAATGGGAAGACCATGGCTATGTACGATAGATGCGTACCTAGGGATCCACGATCTTTCCTTGGAGATATCTAAGGTAAACATATATGGAAAGATCAAGAAGAAGAAAGTTCCATGCATCACATACAGTGACTCAGAGGGTGATGACATGGAGGAATGCTTAGCATCTCTTTCATGTAATCGGTGTGCCCAGGAAACACAAATTCAAAGGTGTTTGTATGTAGCAACCACACAAGTAGTGGACACCCCATGGTTGATAGCTAAATGAAAGAGAAACCCAATATGCATGAAATGAACTAAGGAAACAACTCATGTTAATAACCAAGGCATAGACACATTGGAATATGAGCGTCGCCAACTTCCACCCCTTAATCTAAGAACATCAATTAGGAGAAGTTGGGCACTTCTACGAAATTCAAATAGGCACTCATTATTTCAAATCTCTTCCTTTCCATTCAGTCATGGGGGTGACAGCCACCTATGCTGATCATTGGAGGCCCTCAGTTCTTTTTAGTTTTTGTTTTATAGATTTTTGTTTTACAAATTTCTTTAACTTTTCTTGTTTTTTTTTTAAACAAATTTCTTTAAATTTTCTTGTTTTTTTTTTACAAATTTCTTTAACTTTTCGTGTTTTTGTTTTACAACATTGTTATATTTTTCCATATTTTGTGTGTGTTTGTGTGCGTGTTACCCATCCTATAAGTTTATCACCAATAAGTTTTCTTCACGATGGTATGAATTGTTTTCATATTGATTGCTAATGTTTGGTTTTTACCTTTAATTCATGATGTTGATACTAAGGTATGCTTCTTTTGATATAGTAGGCAATGAGTTCACTTCATCCATCCATCCACCAGTTTCTATGGTCTCTCTCAGCTTGGAAATGTACAGTCTCTTTCTAATAAGAACATTAATGAATTGGTGACTGGATACTTCTCAAACTAAGGAAGGACTCAAGGATTGAAAAGGGTGTGACTTCAAGGGAACTTGATTCCTTTTTGTTGGCCATCCTCTTGGGTGCTTGGATGTTTTCTTCTTGAGTTTTCTTACCATTTTGACATCACCCAATCATTGGGAAGCTGCGTCAATAAAAATAAGAAGTCTTTGCATGGTGTGGTTCTCAAACACAAAACACAAAAAGAAAAAAAAAACAAAGTGAGAATTCAAAGCACACCGCTTAGATAGAATAATCCCTTGGGCTACAAGCATTGGTTATAGAACTAAAAATGTTTCCTCTAACTAAGGCCCTTCTCGCTTCCCATTCTCTCCTCCTACATTTCTTCGGAATGGTGGTGGCTCTTGGGGAAGGCATTCTTATTATCCAAGTGGATGAATTGGCCAAATGCATTGATGCGAAGTCACTAGATGTGTTTTGTTTGAGGCTGACTTGGAATGGGATTTTCTAAGTCACATTAATCATGAAACACACAAGGGGCTATACACCACCTTGTTCTTGGGATTCCATTCCATTCTCTTCTCTCCATCCTTCTCTCCATTCTTCACCTCATTGCTGGTTGTATCATTAGTGTGTATCTTGGTAGATGCATTATTTTCTTTTTGGTAAATTCTTGTGGTTAAGACTTTAAATCTTGTTCCAAATGATAGTCCCAGAGCCTACAGACTCTTTGAATGTGGGGTTGTCAAGGCATTAAGGGCATGAGCCTGCTTTAGGGAGAACCCACTAATATTCCTATTTGGGGCACAGTTTAAATTCTTTCCCCTAAAATTTTTGCAATCCATTTTATTTTTTTCATTTCCATCCTAACATCTATTTCATCAATGTCATAGTTGTCCCTTTTTATCTATCTTTCTTATTCCTTTTCTTTCTCCATTCTAATGCTATCAAAGGTTCGCGATTAGTCATGGGGGTACAGGGCCCAATTTTTTCGATTTTCTCCTAACCCCTATGCCTTCGGTAGTCATCATTTATATATCTCCAGATCCGCAATCAGCCATACCATAACTTAGCCAATGGACTTACATCGAGGCAAGGTATCAATGACATTGAAATTCATCTACCCTTGCTAATATAATATTGTGTTGTGTGTGCAGATGGTAATTTTACAACAACGAACTGGATCTAGAGGGAACACTTGGAATGGAGTGATGTTGAAACATCTATGCAAGGATCAAGGTCAATGTGTGCTTATGGATGGACAATGAAAGACATAATCTTGGTGTTGGAAGCAACAAAACTTCTCTCTCTCTCTCTCTCTCTTTCTCAGCTACCAAATGAGGCCTGATGTCAATGTAATAAGGTGTCACCCTTGTTGTCATGAACACCACTTTTTTTGTGTCTTGTAATGATGATCCGTTCACATGTCATCCCATTAGTTCCATTTGAGTCAATAATCCCATACCTTCCCAATATTATTGTAAGGAACTCAAGGATGAATTTTCATTTAGTCATGGGGGTATGATGGGATGCGATATCGCATGGGCCGCGATATCGTGAATGCGATATTGCGGTGCGCTGTCATATCTATAAATAAGAGGCAGCTCTCCCTTGTTTCCCATCCTAGGCTTAGATCATAGTGAAACTCTAGCAGATTGATCACTCTAGAGATATAATATTTTCCATGTTCCTGTAGTAGGAGTCCTAAAGTGAATAGATCTGTATTGAAGCAAACATTGTACTTGAACACAAGTTTGTGTACGACAATAAAGACGAGCTTCTTGGATAAATCTTGCAGTGCATGGAATAAGCTAATTAGGAATTTTATTTATTGTTATTTACTGTTTATCATTTACATGCTTTATTAGGAATTAAATCTTTTTCAACCCTTCTCTCCTAGTTAAGTGCCTTAGTACAACCTCTTCAAGCATGTGTGTTACGCGTGGTGATCCCAGAAACGACTAGCGTTTGATAACCACAGTTGCATTGGTTCAGGATATGAATGGTAAGTGGGAATGGATGCTGATGCTAGGTTAATTCAGGCTTAGTTAGTTAGTTAGAGTTAGTAATTAGTCTCTTCAACCCTTCACATCACTAGCATAGGAGATAAAATAGAAAAAGATATAAAAATCATATACCTCAGACTTACTTAACCATACACCGTGACAAATACAAGTCTGGGAAGACAACGAATAATTAACCTTAAGTGTTCCATGAGGTGTGTAGGCACTTAGTCTATGGAGTTTGACTGGATCGTGCGTGTTACGCTCGTATTCATATGGTTGAGTGTAGGGGTACCTCGCCACTCATTAGCACTAAACTCAAGTGTTCCATGACTAGGTCTTATGACCTATAAAAAACATATGACTAGTTGGTCATACTAGGATTCTCAATGTAATTGATGTTGTTGTTATTACCTATCACTAGAGTCACTATCATGGTCTTTGGATCACTTTAATGTTTTATTTCATGCTAAGTTACTTTCATTTCTTATCCCTTTAGGTCATTGTTACATCATATTATATTCTATTCTATCATGGAATATTAGTTTCACTGAGGATCAAGGCCTCCTCTCCTACATCTCAATTTAATTTTATCATGAAATGTTCAAAGCCTTTTTAATAGGTCCTAAACATTATCAACATTTATCTTCAAATTTTCATTTCCTATACAGAATTAAAATTTCAATGTTTGATATTAGTTTTGTTGATAAATGTATTTTAAAAAATTTCATTTTTTATTGCACTTGAAGTTAATAAAGAAGATATTGCTATTCTTTATAATAAAAATTAAACTTAAAATTTTTTTTGGTTTTTGGTTTTAATAACCTTGGAAGAATTCAATTATTTATCATAGTGAAAAATGGGACTTTAGCATCTATAATATTTACACTTCTAATAATTATAAAAATTAATTAGTGTTTTGGAAATATCTTCTATGTTTACCTAAAGTTCTTTAGTTTATTGGAAGTGATTTTTGTATGGTTAAAAGTCATCTAGATAAACTTGGTAGTTTTCCTCTTAATATGTCTTCTAAAGAAAAAGAATATTGGTTAAATTATAAAGAAAAATATTTTCTTTTTGATGTTATCTCTATTTCAAAATCTCTCAAATGAATAACATTTTACTTGATGTAATTATCAAGGAAATGATAGAAATTATTTTTGACTTCAAAGATTTTACATATCTAATGTTTCCTTTTGGAAATCTACAAGAAAAGTAGAAGTGCATACAAATACTTCTTTTTCAAACCATTTTCCTATTAGCATTTTTCGTTTTGACATTAACTCTTACTTTTTCCAAAAGCATGAACTTTTTCATGGGAATCCTAATATGTTCACAAGACTTGTTGGGAAAAATATTTTGAAGTCTTTAAAGAATGTAGAAAAGAAAAGAAAAAAAACAAAAAAGCCTACTAGTGACATTAGTTGGATTAAATGATGGCAACGAACTGCATGGAGAGTAAGAAATTATGCTAGATGGGTTGGAAAATATTTTGATAAGCATGAACATCAATTTGAAGAAGATCTTTTAGGATCTATTAGGCATATTCAAATTATTCAAGATCAAAATCCATTTTATTTTGAAACTCTAAAAGTATTAGCTAAAGCCCATTATGCTAAATAATGTTGGGATGTTTTTGAAGTTAAAATTTCTCTCACTAAAAGTTGCATGGATTGGTTAAAATTGAAGATGAACCTTGGAAGGAAATTTTAAAATTTTTAAAAGGAAAGGGTCAAGTACCCAAATAGGAATCATTTTATATAAATCATTACATCACTGCAAATCTTGACACTATCAACAATTTTTTAGCAAATCATTTTTTTTTCTATTTTTACTTTTGAAGGTTTTAGCAAGAAATCCTTCCAAGCCTCTAGTATACATATTCCTCATCTTTGAAGATAAGTGCATGAAAGTATTTTTAATGCAAAAATTATAGCAAAAAAAATCAAAGAAGCAACCTTTAGTTTATCAAATGATAAAGTTCTAAGTTTTGATAATTTTCCAATTTAATTTTTAAAGAAGAATTAGAACATTGCTAGAGATAATCTCTTTTAAGTTTTCTAAGAAGCCATTAAAAAGTTTTACTTCGTAAAAATATCAATAAATGTATGATTTATCTTCTTCCTAAGAATGAATATTTTTAAGGTATCAGTAATTATAGGCCTATTACTCTTCTTAATAATACTTATAAAATTTTAGGTAAATGCATGACTTGCTAAATTCATAAGATTATTAAAAATATTATTATACCTAAGCAAATTGATTTTTTTAAAGGTAGACATATCATAGATAATATTATTGCAACATGGACATGAATGCACTAATATTTTAATCCCAACGAATATATTATTGGAATTACAATTATATTATTGTTTCAAGATCTTTGTAATTACTTTTAGTTCATTTAGAAGATGTGTAAGCTTAATGAATACTAAAATCACAATTATATTATATTTTCAAAATATATATTTAAGCAAATTAGTCCATGATTTCTTCTTTTCAATGAAGGATCTTGGCCTACTAATGCATCTAGATTATGTACCACTTGGAGGAAATTTGATATCACAAAAGTTTCTTGTTTATGAGTGTCAACGTGCCATGTCAATAGGCCCCTGTTGACATGGCCTCATTGATAGGCCCTTGTCGACGTGACCTAGTTTATGTGGTGTTGCCCCATTGATGTAGCATTTTCTACATCTACAGGGCCCCATCGACATAGCCTAGTTTATGCAGTGTTGCTCCATCAATGAGGCCACACTGACATAGCATTTGTTGCATCTATGGGAACTCATTGACGTAGCCCAATAATAAAAACTATAAGTACGAGCTCACAACCATGTTTATGGGAAGTCAAGTCATAGTTGTAGTGAAGCTCTTGTAGTTTTTCCATTTGAAAGTTAGAATAATCTCTTGAGTGCCCATAGCAGGAGTCATTGAGTGTATGGATCTTTATTTGAACACTATTGTACTTAAGCATGATAGTGTGTGTGACAATACAGATGAGCTTCTTGATAAACTTTATAGCTTCTAGATAGCTTAAATGTTTTATTCATGCATTTAATGTTTTCAATTATTTATTCAATGTTCCTTAGTAATTAAGATGATCAAGTAATTAAGTGAGACAAGCTAAACAACGATTAAGTAAAAACATAAGTACAATCGCTTGGAGCATGTGTACGACATTTAACAATTCCAACAACACTTAATGCTTGGTAACCTAGCAATGTTATATGTGTTCAAGATGTGTACAAAAAGTGAGACTAGATACTTATATTAGGACTAGTTAAATAGTAGTTAGCCAATTAAATTAAAGTAGATATTAAATGAATTTATTCTTTATCCTATTTATTTCAAGTACCAAACCCATAAAATATGAAATGATAAAAATCATGTGCCTCAATCACACTTAAACCATATGCTTGAGCTTCAAAAGTGTAGTTGGGAAGACAATGAACATTCTCAATGCCCAGTTTACTTCCTATAGAACTAGTGCACCATAACACTATAGAGTCCATGGAATCTGACCAGATCATGCGTGAATTCTTTTTGATTCATATGGTTGAGCATAGGGGTACCTTTCACTACTCATCATTGGCACTATTGTCAAGGATCAAACCTAAGTTTCTTGCATGATAGGCAAGAATACTCACCACTATACTACATTGGCACCATTGTTGGGAACTATTTTGGTTTGAAACATGCATTAACAAAGAGTAGTGAGCATCATTAACATCATTGGACAAACCCTAAGGTTAACATCATTCTCACACATAATATAAGCACATTAGCACACTGATATTTTATTTATTTGCAAAATGTCTTCTTCTCTTAGGCATGATAATGCTAAATCATCGGTCCCTCAAGAATGCAAGGTGGTATATACTCATCCAAATGAGTATGTGCTTGGCTTTACCTTCATCCTGCATCACGATGAACAACTATGATGGCATGCCATGGAAGGCAACATTGTAATGTCTCTTGATCAATTTGTGCATGTGATGCTACTTCAAACTCTTAAAATCTTAGGCATCCAAGATCTTCAAGAGGAATACATTGTGAATGCTTATGACTACCAAGACTACCATCTCATGAAAACACAGCATTGGAGAGATCAACACTTGGAGAAGCATCACAAGTTGATGATGGAGAAATGGTTCTCCAATTTCTTGTTCCTACTGAATAAAGATGACAATGAGGACCCTCCCTCTAGAGGCTCTCAACATGAAAATTCTCTACCCCTTGTTACTGGTGATGGGATGTGGCCCTGAATCTATAGTCCACTATCAACAATCCAGGTTTAGATAAAGATGACAATCAAGGCAAGAGCTCAGGAAAGCATCAAGATGATATAAAAACTAATGAATGTGGTTGTAACGACCAAAGGGAAGTTGGTAGATACCATGGTGGAGGTAGTCCTTCTCCCTCTTCATCCTTTTCATATGCATCTTCTTCTTCCTCTTCTTTTGATTCTTAAAAATATCATATAAGGAACAATCATGATGGAGGTGAATAGTGGGACAATAATATTGATCGTTAGGCCCATAATGAATGAAGGGGTAATACGAGACATCATTTGCGACAACAGAATAATGATGATGATGAGCCTTTATGAGCAACCCAAAGTATGCTAAATATTGTAGAGGCTGTAAAAATTCCAGCTATGCATATGAGAGATAGTTGGATCAAGTGCCTAGACATGAATAATATCCCAAGATTTGAGGGGGGATATAACTCTGATCCACAAAATCATCTCCAAGAATTTCATGATGCTTACATGTTACAAAACATAGAAAATGACTGGAAAAACTTAAAGCTATTTCCCAAGACACTCATCAAAGAGGCAGAAAGCTAGTATTGGTCCTTGCAACTAGAATCCATTCACAGATGGAGTACCATGTTGGAACTATTTAATGAAAAATACCAAACGTACTCCAAAGTGTTTAATTTGAGAAGGAAAATACAAGGTTGGAAATAGAGAATACATGAACCCTTGGATGCCACCATGGGTAGATATTATTCTCTCTTACACCGATGCCCTAGCCATGATTATTCTCAGAGGAAACAACTCCACCACATCATAGATGGGCTCAAAGTCAAAATCAGAAGAACTCTTGGGGTTTATGCCCAAAAGAGATTGTCTAAACTAAGAGCTCATTATATCCAAAGGCTAACTAAGTAGGTAGCAAAAGAAGAATATGAGTTTCAAAAGAGGGGAAGTGCAAAACAATATAATAGGGAGCCTTTCATCAAGAAAAAGGGAGGTCCAATTCTATGATAAGGAGTCATCACTTAATGAGATGGTAAGCAGGAAAACCTTGCCCATTTAAAAATTTGTTTATAATATTTCAACAAAGGTTCATAAACTATGGAACTATATAGATGAAAAATTCCAAGTTGCTATAAATATTGTTGAAGAATCCAAAGAATAGAATAGTGATTGTGACCACAAGAGGTGAAAAGAAGCTAAATGTGCCTACCAAAGATGTAAGGGCAAAGCTCTTGGAGTAGAAGAAGTTATGGAGACAAACTCTAAGAATGATGTTAGGTGTGATATTTGTTAACATGACCATCCTAAGGGATGTTTCCCTATGGTGTCACACTTACAAGAGTCTAGGGTGTATGTGTTGAATCCTAGACTAGTATGGAGGCAAGCACCTTGACAATTGCCTTATCCTTAAGGCAATCCAAGGTACTTCCACCATCAACAACAAGCTTACTATCCAAGTGGATTCCACTACAACTATATGAGCAATATCAATAGGGGCACCAATGATAGTCATGGGGAATACCACTGTTAAGATAGCAGTACCCTTATAAGCAACTAGATCCATATGAGTACTATGTTCAATTACCCATTTCTCCTTGTGGCTCTGCTAGCCATGCCTCATTCCAACATCAATATTATCCTATAGAGCATCATCGAACTCATTCACCATCTACCCAATGGGAAACCCCATATCCTTACCATCCTTTGCATCTGTCTTCATCATCCCTTTGCCATCAACTTAGTTACCTTCTACTCCATCTATGTAGGGCAAAATTCCCCCACATCTACAACAATGAAATGCTATGAGGGTTGTAAATTTACAACTAGCCTTTCAACCAAGTGGTTCAGATAATAGATCCAAGAAATAATCACTTTTGATCCAATAGTCCTCCCAAACCCTTATAACCTAACATGGATGGTCATCCTATATCTCCAACACCCTCATCCTCTACACCCAAGACATTGAAGGGCCCTTCAAACCAAAAACCACCTTAGATCTACACTATGATATTAACTGATACTATTTATAATTGGATCAAGGATGGAAACCTCCCCATGAAGAGATCTAACCTAGAAATTCCTCTTATTTACTTACAAATTGCTATACATGAGGCATGCAAGGCTCTTCTTGATTTTGGTTCCAGTATCAATCTCATCTCGCATGACATGTACAAGGCCTAGAACCTACCACCTCTTAAGAAGAGTAATATCCATTTGGAATTGGAAAACTAGTCAATCATTGTCCCTTTGGGATTAGTGGAGGACATTGTGACTACGTTTTGTGGGTGGTCCTATCTTACAAATTTTCTGGTGATCAAGGTAGAAAAATACAAAGGTGACTTCCCCATCATTATGGGATGTGCATGGTTAAGCAATGTTGATGCAAGAATAGGCATCAAGGATCTCTCTTTGGAAGTGTTTAAGAAGAATGAATTTGGATGACTCGATAAGAAGTAAGTTCCATGCATTTTATATAGCGATAATGGGTGCAATTGTGTGTAGAAAATATGGTCCATTAAAAGTATATTCCTTAAAGCATGAAATTAGTATGCACATGAAAATGATATCCAAAGGTGCTTGCATGCAGTAGTGACAAAATAGGAGGGCATCCAATAGCTGACAATTAACTGTAATAGTGGCACACTATGCATGGAACCTACTAAGAGCCTAACATGTGCCTATGTCAAGGGCATGGATGAACTTCAGTAAGTTCATTACCAACTCTCTGATGATGAAGTTGATGATACCTATTGGGGGATTTGGAAATCCCTAATAATTGTAAGCTAGATCCTAAAAACTATACAAGTTAGCATGGGTATGCATTTTTAAAAATGATAAGCTAGTTATAATCAATGCAAATCTTGCTATTGAACAAAAGACAAGATGTTGGAGGTCATCAAAAAATGGCTAACAAAATTTGCTTGGTCATATCTTGAATTGACTAAAATTGATCCAAGGATATGCCAACATCATATCTACATTTACCCAGCCATGAATCGAAGAAGGCAAGTGCAAAGGCAGCTAAATCCCAAGTTGAAGTAGATAATCAAAGATGAAATAAAACAACTTCTTAAGGTAGGGCTTATCTATCCCATCATAGATAGTGAGTGGTAGGTCTGCATTGACTTTAGGCTATTGAATATGAAAATATTTAAAGATCATTTTCCATTACCATTAGTGGACCAATTGTTGAATACCATATTTGGGCATTTCTATTATAGCTTTTTGGATGGTTATAGTGACTATAACCAAACCCAGATTGCACTAGAACATCAAGCTAAAACAACATTCATGAGTTCCTATGGGATTTTTGCATATTGCAAGATGCCATTCGATCTATGAAATGCCCCTACAACATTTCAATGCCTATTCCTTAGTATTTTTTAATAGTAGATTGGTAGTAGGGTAGAAGTATTTATGGATGACTTCTCTACCTATGGGGCTACATTTGAGCAAGCCCTAGATCGCCTTGAGTAAGTACCAAAAAGATATGTTGAAAAAAACCTTAGGCTCAATTGGTAGAAAAGCCATTTAATGGCACATAATGACATAGTACTAGGACACAGAATTACTCAGGTAGGGATTGAGGTAGACCATGAAAAAGGTATGGGTCATCCAAGTAATCAGACATCAACTAGAGATAGTTAAAGACATTTGATCATTCCTTGGACACATTGGCTACTACTGATAGTTCATAAAGAATTTCTCTAAGATTGCAAAGCTGTTGGTCAAACTTACAAAGAAATATGCTCCATTCATCTAGACCAAGGAGTGTGAACATGCATTCCAACAACTAAAAGAAAAAATCATAGAAACTCCAATTCTATGGGTACTAGACTAGTTCAGATCATTTCATGTAATGACAGATGCATCTAATTATTCCTTGGGAGCCATGCTTACATAGTTGGATGATAAGAAATGTCCATATTACATCCATTACATGAAATGAAGCATTGTGGATGCAATGTTGAATTACACCACAACTAAAAAGAACTAATGATAGTGGTGTATGCTCTCAAAAAGTTCAAGAACTATGCTTGGCTATAAAGTGTTTTGCAGATAGATCATAGTGCCAACCACTTCCTCATAAATAAGTCAATGATGATCCCCCTTATCATATAGTGGCTTGTGATCTTATAGGAATTCAATATCACAAAGGTAGATTGAAAATGAATTCAGAATATGATCACTAATCATCTTTCTCAATTAAAATGGGATAACAAAGAGGAGGAAAATCCACTCTCTGATCAATTTCTAGATGAACCCCTCTTTACAAGAGTGATAAATGACCAAGTGCTCATTGAATCAGAATGGTATAATGGCATCCTCACTTAGATTCTCACTTAGGAGATGGCATAAGATTTGTACTTTAGGAAGAAACAATAGTTTCTTTATTGGGCTAAGTACTTCATGTAAACTAACAAATACATTTACAAGATGTGTGCCAATGACCTAGTTCATTACTATGTCCCTAATGCAAACCAATTACATATTTTCTAGGCTGCTCATGAAGGCCCATGTGAAGGCCACTATATAGGGAGATGCATGGTCATAAAAATCTTGATGAAAAGATGCTATTGGCCTACAATCTTTAGGGATGCCTACTAGTTTATCTGATCCTATGAATGTTGTCAACAAGATGGTGGGATGATCTCTTAAATGGAGGGTCCTCAACAATGGATTCAACCATTGGAGCCCTTTGACATATGGGGCATAGACTTGATGGGTTCCAGCACACCCATGTCCAATGAAAAGACATACATCATCATAGTAGTCGACTACTACACCAAATGGGTAGAAGTAGAAATCATCACTTATTGTACCTCATCCAATGCTACTTGATTTATTCAACATATTGTAAATAGGTTTGGTATGTTGTATGCATTAATTTTTGACAATGGAACCCATTTTACATGTGCCAATTTTCAAAAGTTGATGCAATGCTTGAGGGTGGAACATAAATTAACAACACTCTATTATCCCCTAAGCCAACAATCAAGTAGAAGTCACCAATAGAAAGATCACAAAGATCCTAATAAGGACTATAAGAAAATATAGGAAATACTAGAGCACAAAACTCAACAATCTCCTCTAGGCCTACCACTCAACATGGAAACATCCTATAGCTACTCTCCCTATGAGCTAGTGTATGGAAAACTTCCAAAACTTTCAATCTAATTCAAACTTCATACACTTTCAATAGCCTATGACTTGGACCTTGACCTAAGCCTAGAGTAAAGAGAAAGATTGATCAATATGAATGTGCTAGATGAAAACTTATTAGTGGCCCTATCTTTGAATGAAGTAAACAAGGTATACAAGAAGAAGCATCATGACCTTAGAATATAGAAAGTAAAATTTCACTTGGAGATAAGGTTCTCTATTGGAACCCCACACATGTACCCTAGAAAACAAAGTTTCAAACATTGTGGGAGGGACCATATATAATTAATAAAATATTTTCCTCTAAGGCCATCTTAATCTACAAACCTAAGAGCCAAAACAAAAAGTAGTTGGTCAACATCCAATAAGTGAAACCTTTCCTTGAGCCAAAGCAAGACAATGTAATAAATACCTCAATAGATGGATAGCCACACTTAATTTTTCAGATCTCCTTCTAACTCAATCATGGGGGAGATGGCCATGCATGCTAATCATATATGTGGCTCCTTAGTTTTTCTATTTTTTGTTTTACACATTTTTATCTTTGCAATTTGTTTCTCTCACACCTATTTGATTTTTAAACCATTTTCTATTTTACACCATTTTTTGTTTTACATCATCATTAGTACATTTAAACTTTTTTTGAATATTTTACACTTTCTTATATATTTTACTTTATTTTTAGTGTGTAATTTTTTAATTTTTTGCTAATAAATGTGCTTTGTGCCAACAAGATACAATGGTGTTGTAGTTGTTACTAATGGTGGTTTATGCTTAATGTTTTGTATGCTAATGTATGATTTCTATTTTTGAATTTTTCTACTGATGGCTAAGTCATGGTTTCTTTTTCATGGAATAGGCAGTCAGTCCACAAAAAACTCTATTTTTTCCTTGTTTTGAAAGTTTGAGGTCCCTTTCATTAAATAAAATTTTAATAAATATGTAACCTTGGTAGTTTCTAGAATTGGGAAGGATTCAAAGGTTTGCACAGGGTGTGACTTCAAGGGGATTCAATATTCTTTGTACTCTTCTACTTGGTTGGGTGCATGAGTGTTTTCATAGACTCCATACCATTCCATATTGACTAATAACAAGAAGTTAAATAAATTATTTGCATGGTGTGGTTTCCATCCAAGGAATAAGAAAACATAACCAATGATGGAAATTCAAAGCACACTCCTTAGATGAATAAATGGGCCACAAGTACTAGTTATTGGACTATAAAGACATGTTACCCATGCTTGAAGGTCCCCTCTAATTAAGCCCCTCTTTCACTTACTACTTCTCTTTTCTTCTCTCTATGGAATGATAGTTGTTCTATAGAAGCACTCTTGTGTCTTGAGGGGGTGGATCAATCTTGGAGTGACAATATGAAGTCACTAAAAGAGGACGGTTTTTAGTTTGGACTAAGGATGGATCTTCTTAGGTCATTTTAAACACAACTCCATAAGGAACTTATTACAACCTCAATTCAAAATTCCATTCCACCTTCTCCATCATCCCTCTATATTTTCCATAACTCACCTCACTGCTAGTGTCCATGTTCTTGATTCAATGTCTTGGTTTGATGCACTTAAATTCTTTGGTAGAATATTCTAGGTTATGTTCATTAACTTCCACCAACCATTAATCACCTATGGGGATCATGGATTCCTTAGGTTGAGGTTATGTAAGGGCAAACAAGGCATGTTCCTACTATGGGGAGGACCCACTTGCATCTCTCTTGGTTGGGTTCATTAAGCACCTTATCCTTAGGCATTCTTGTAATCAAAATTTTTTGTACACCCATCTTCTACATCAAACCATGTGCTCCTTTATCTATTTTATTTAATAAACACATTTTCTATCAAAATTTTGTATTTTTAAGCCTTCAAAAATCCTCTTTAATAATTTCATCATATTCTTGGCTTTTATGGGACCCCATGAACCTCAAATTCATTGAAAAATTCCTTGTATTTTTTAAGATATTCAAATTTAAAAAAAAATTCCTATGGGCTTTTTACATGGGGACCCATCAACGAAGCAAACATGTATATGAGACCCCATCAATGTAGTGGAAAAATAGTATATATATGCATGACCCTACCTTGAAATTTTCACATTTTCTCACAAATGCCGAGGGAGTTTATCAAAATTTTCAAAGCCTAGAACCATCCAAAGCCCATAACTTCCTAATTGTTTATCCAAATCACTCTATTCTCTGACCTTGTAGCTATTGGAGGTGAGCTCTTAGTTGTGGGGACCACAAAAGTGCCATTTTTGACCAAAAATATTTTGCCATTTTTTTGTAAGTGGCACAAACGTTTAACTCAAAAATCAACATTTAAACACCAAATTATAGAGTTAAGCTCTTCCAACAAGCTTTGATGACACTTATAATGAAATTAACTAATAAAATAATAATAAAAGATTAATCTACCATGGTCCAATGTTAGCCAAGTGTAACTAATTGACAAGATAAGGTACTCAAAATATTCAAAGTTACATGTTATATCTACTAACCAATGGATGTGGTGTGATCACAGATGGCATCAAAAGGGAAGAATAAGCAAGAAGGTAGACCATCGCAACCAAGGAAGAAATGGCCTAGAATGGAAAGGGACTAACAATAGGCCCAAGAAGAACTGCTTGGAATCCATACCAAAGGTGCTCTTAGGGAAGTGGCTGAGGTGGAATCTATTCATTAGATTTTGAAACTAGAAATAGCAATAGAACATTCCCTTTAGGATGAGGCACCAGCTCAGTAAGAAAATCTAAAGGTGACCTTGATAGAAGCCTACCTAAAAAAAATTACTTCGAGAGAGGTCCAAAAAATAGTGATCTAGAAGTTAAACTTTGGTCCTTTCCTGGAGTAAGCACCAAAAGACATATGGACCAACTAAAGGCCTCTCCCATGTGGCCAATCATCACTTCCATCAAGGAATGGTACATTGGAGAGATATTTTTATTCTAGAACTATAGGTAGGTTGATTCAATAGTCAAAATCAAGGACATCTCAATGTTCTACTTAGTGCAGGCCATTGTTGAAGTGCTTGGGTTGCCAAAAATAAGGATGAATCTCATTGAGATTCGAATGCAGGTAGACCCTAGAATCAAGAAGGAATGGGTATGATGATGCTATGGTATTAATCACAAGGAGTTTGACATGCCTACATTGGTAGAAAGGATCCACTAAAAAGATTGCTAATTTTCACCTAAATCCCATGGTAAGGCCTCGCAAAATCACCACCTTTTTTGCCTATGCATACACCACTTTTAGTGAGAGATTCCTGGTCAAACTTCCATAGCTAATCTATCTAGAGATGGAGAAGCAATTTAAAGAAAATGAACATGGAAGGAAGGCACTCCCCTTTCCATGCCTCATTAGAAAACCCTTTCAGAGGGGAGGAATAGTCCAATATGCAAATGGTGTTCTTAAGCATGCTTCAACTGCTAATTGGGTGAAGATGATGAAATATAAATTTTTTGCAACAATCATTCAAGAAGAATAGTAGGCACCACCTCTACCTACCACTCAAAAAACTATGCTAGACATCATTATAATATCCCAATGGTTGCATGAATACTAAGAATGGCTCTTGAGCAAACAAGAGCAACAAGTAGGCATAAGTGGTAGGGACCCATTTGTGTAAAAATTAGCAATGAGTCACCTAAATGAGGTGGCCTGAACAATTAGCCTGATGGGTGGAGGTCGATCCATTTTCTTGGCCCAAAGAACATAGTTGTCTACAAGGTCAAATCCTAGTTCTAGAGAGATCATGGTATCTTTTGTAGAATATTAGTTACTCCTAGAAGTCTCTAGGAATGTCATGACCTTCTTGATGCACTTCGAGGAAGGTGAGAGGGAAACAATGCTAGTAATGTAGGACCAAGGGTAGGATATAGCAGTAGATGTGGTTGTTGATAGAATAGCTGAAATCCTCAATGCACCTACAACATTTGTACCAGATGTCACTACACTCAAAGATGTGTAGACATCTGCAAGACCCACAAGTGGTAGAATAAGTGTAGCACAACATAAAGAATTATTGGACCAACTAGTGGAAACTAGGCAATCACTTCCAAATGTTTTTGATCTTCTGGATAACATTACTACAACCTAGTTAGAGCTACTAGAGGCAAGGGGAAAAAACATTATCTTGGAGGGGTAGCTTGAAATAGCCAAGGAGTTGAACAAAAACTTAGCTACTGAAGTTACCAAATTAACATCCCAAATTGCTGACCTTACATTTCTCAACCCAACATTGACAAGAGATGAAGCTCTTGAATAGCTTCACACCAAACTGAAAGGGGTTGAGTGTACAATGGAGATGACAATGTTCTACCAATCCTTGGTAGAGGCTACATAGCACAAAATTTAAAAGGCCTTGGATTAGACTTGTCATGAGAATGTACAATTGATAGCAAAGAACCATTGCTTGCAAAATGTTGATGAGCATAAACAATAGTTAATTGACTTTATCCATCAATAGTAAGAGCAAATAGCTAGAGCAAACATAGAACTAAGGAGATTGACAACTGAAAATAGAAATCTCTTCATAAAGGAGGTCCATGCCCTTCACTAGAAGACTATAATCGAGGTAGCTACTTGGAAATTAGAGGCTCTCAATTTGAAAGAGTTAAAGATCATTATAGAGATTAGGTCTATCTACATAAAGAAGTTAATGAAAAGCACATTCAGCTAGCAAAGGCAAAAGTAAATGGAACCCTCTAGCAGCTCCAACAAGGAAGAGAGTTGTGGTAGCCTATCATTGATGGGATAAATGCCTACAATAAAGTAGAAATTTGCATGAAGGAGTTGCAGATTGAGGAGATGATCAAATACATGGAGTTGGCCAACCTTTGATATGTGAATCTAGCTATGTTAATTGTTGAATGGACATGGTTAAAACTAGAGAAATAAGTGGCCAATTTGTACTTATTATACGAGATCAAGTTCAAGCATAACATGGGCACCAAGTAAAAGCCTATGGTGGAAAATGCTAAGCTCAAAGTTCTTAAGGGAAAATACATTGATCAAAGATCTATTGCCAAGAAATTGGCCAAAAGGATGAATGACTACCACAAGTTATAGAATGTAGTTAGGATGTTCAATGTCAAATGCAAACAATTTGCTACCTGGTTTGTCAATGCTGAGGAGCCATTCTTAATAACGCCCTATCAGTGGGATATCCCCATTCTAGCCCACATTGGTGATGTTGTGTGAACTATGAATGATATTTAGAGTAAGGAGGAGCAGATGAAGGCATTACTAGATGGCTTTTGTCTTCCACTAGACATTGCAATCGTAGTAGGACAGTCATAACTGCCTCAGTTGCCACACATGCCTGAGGTTGGCGAAGGTCCTTTAAAACCTCAAGAGCTTGCACTACCTAGGACTATTTGATCTTCTCAACCATCTTCATTTTGTTAGAGGATGTGTTGTTCAATTTTGAGTAGTCATGTCATGTTGTTCAATTTTGTATCATGTACACCACAATTCTTGTAATGTGCTGATTTGTACACTTAGGTACTTAGTTTTGTTATGTCAAGAGTTAGTCCATAATCCCATACCTTCCCAATTTTGTAAAGGAACTTGACGCTGAGTTTTCATTTAGTCATGGGGGTATGATAAGCATCAAAGCTTTACATCAATGAGCCCCCATCAATGTGGCCCCATTTACATGGTGTTGTCCCATGAATAGGGTCACGTCAACGTAGTGTTTACTATATCTATGAGGCCTTGTTGACGTATCTCACCAATAAAAACTATAAATACAAGCTCATAGCCATGTTTATGGGGATTCAAGTCATAGTTGTAGTGAAGCTCTTATAATTTTTCCATTTTAAAGTTAGAGTATTTTGCTAAGTGCCTATAGCAGGATTCATTGAATGTATGGATCTTTATTTGAGCACTGTTGTACTTAACCATAACATTATATGTAGAAATAAAGATGAGCTTCTTAATAAAACTTATAGCATTCTAGATAGCTTAAATGTTTTATTCATGCATTTAATGTTTTTAATTATTTATTCAACATTCCTTAGTAATTAACATAATTAAGTAATTAAGTGAGATAAGCTAAATAGTGATTAAAATACATACATAAGTACAACTACTTCGAGCTTGTGTATGACATTTGGTAATTTTAGCAATGCTTAACACTTAGTAAGCCAACAACGTTATATGTGTTCAAGATGTGTATGGTAAGTGGGACTCGATACTTATGTTAATACTAGTTAAACAATAGTTAGTCAATTAGATTAAAGTATCCATTAAATCACTTTATTCTTTATCTTATTTATTTCAACTACCAAAACCATAAAATACAAAATGATAAAAATCATGTGCCTCAATTTCACTTAAATGATACCCTTGAGCTTCACAAGTGTATTTGGGAAGATAATGATTGTCCTCAATTCCAAGTTGACTTCCTAGAAAACTAGTGCACCAAAAAACTATAGAGTTCATGGAATTTGATTGGATCATAGTGAATGCTTTGTGATTTGTATGGTTGAGCATAGGGGTACCTTTCACCGCTCATCACTTGTCCATGAATGCATGATAGTTGGATTACTGAGAATGAAGCTTCTATAGTCTATGGTTTAAATAGAAAGAGGAAAAATAATTTTTAAAATTTAATTTTGAATATAGAGAATTTATTTAAAGTTAACAAAAATTTACATCAGGCTTTTCTAGATATTTTTTGAAAGGGTGGAAAATATATTTTTCCTTTTAATTCAAAAGTTATTTATGAGATTATTATAAAGAAATATGTTATTCATAACAAATTTAATAATCCTTGGAAAATGCAATTAAAATTATACTTTTGAATGAGGAAAATGAAAGATATTTGGAGAGTTGCTACATTTTCTAAAATTTGTATTTTTTATGGTGTCCTATTCATCAAGGTCTTCCTATGGATACTTGTCTTAAGCATATGAGAAATGTTTCTCCTTAATGTCCTATTCATAGAAATAAATTTTCATTTTCTCCTATGTCTTTATCTTTTATTATATAGCATGCTTCGAAATGGACATCCAAAATTTGTAACAATTTTTAACCAAGCATCAATGAAGATATTCTTGGTGATTACCCTACTTTTTCTACTTCCTTTCTTTGCATTTGGAAATGTCTTTTATGACTTATTCTCTTCTTTATTTAAAATATACAATAAGAAATTATTTTTCATTAGTAATAACTTAATTATAATATCTCTTTAAGAGTCAAATACCATATTGTTGAAGATTTTTTTTGGCTATAACTTCAAGCAAAAAAGCTCCTAATAAAAGCCAAATAATTAATTTGTTTTCTATAGTATTAATTGTTTTTTGGAGGATCAAGGATGTGAAGGTTTTAAATTTTTTAACTATTTATTCTTTATTTATAATTGATATATTCTTTTGTCTTTAGATATATTTTTCTCCTTATCTTTACATAAAATCCTCTATTAAGATGTGAAAACCCATGAGGATGCTTCTAAATAAGGATAAGTATTGATTGTTTTCCTATCCTAGAGAAGAGGTACTTTTTGAATTAGTTATAATGATGAAAACTGAGAAAGGTATTCCTAAAAATTAGGCTTTTTCTTTAGAATCTCTACTCAATTATCTAATGTACGCTAAATTTTTAAAGTATTTTTCTTTATTTATTTTGATGAAAAACCCTTGACTCTCAAGAAATTATATTCTATTATATGTTATGTATGTTATCCTATTATATGTTAGTTATTCTATGAATCTATATATATATGATGAATGATGATCTATTAGTAATGGTTAGTTAATTTTTTTCTTTTCATTTTTTTAGTGATAAAGTGAGATTGAGATTTGATAAGGGGTAAGTATAAGGGTAGGTTTTTCTTTTCATTTTTACTTTTTTCCTTTTATCTTATTAGTGTTACATCCACACATCACATTTGTTGAAGTGATATAGGGGTAGGAGATCAATCAAGTCATGAAATAGTAAAATAATGAAGGTATGGTTCTTGATCTACTAAGTGAGGTTGACCTAAATAATGATGGTATGGTTCTTGATCTACTAATCAGTAAAGTAAATGAGTACACTTTGCCTCTTACCAATGAAAAATTAGACCACTTCATGATCAATGAGTGAGTATCCTTTCTTGGCTAGGTTCAGAATGATTGAATAGGTCTACATTCATCTATGTATGTCATTGGGTACTACTGCCTCTTCACTTCCTATGTGCTGGAAGGCTTCCTCCACTTGAGTATGATTGTCTTCCTTTTTATTGAAAGCTTTGACTAATAAATAGCCCCCTTGAACTTATCAATTTTACCCTATATGGTCTCCTCATCAATCCCCCTGATAGTGCATAAGATATAAAGCATTGAATACAAATGATAAACCAACATCATTTGGTAAGTCATTCTTAAAAGATTATCATTAATCTTAGCCTTAATTTTGAAAGACCCCATGTTCTTAGCTTTTAGCTTTGAAAAGTTAATAGCTCTCAATCTCTTCATCCTCAAGTGCACCCAAACCAATTCACCAATATTAAAATTTTATTTTCATTTATTCTCATTCCTCTTGAGGACTCTCTCTTTATCCTCCTTCTCAAGATTTGGTTTTAGTTGTATATGGAGATTCTTCATCTCTTACACAAAATTAGCACTAAGTTGAGCTTCACCATCAAATCTCTTCAAGGTGTCCACCATCTTAGAATAAAAATCATAATTCATCTCAACTAGGCTTTTGCTGATGGTAATATGAAAACCATTATTATATGAAAATTTATAATGACACAACAAATTTTTCTGCCTATTTGGCTATCCATCATACAAATATCTAAATATCTTCAACAAGGTTTTATTCAGCATCTCCATTTGACTATCAAATTATGGGTGATATGCAATAAAAAAATTCAATTTTATTCCTAAAATTTTTGAAAGGGATCTCCAAAAATGAATAGTAAATTTGGAGTCTCTATCACTAATAATATTTAAAGGAATTCAATGCAACTTTATAATGTACTAGAAAAAAAACTTTCTATGTGAGAAGTGTCACTCATATTTTTGCATGGAATGAAGTATGCCATCTTGGAGAACCTATTCAAAATAACAAAAATTACATTATTCCAAATTTTTATTTTTTGAGATACCACTCATAGCATAGACATACTTTGCCACGGATCCTTGGAAATTAGCAAAGACATATAATTTACATTCACTTGTTTATCTTCTTTAAATTTTTGACAAGTTAAATACTCCATTGAAAATCTAGAAACTTCAATCATTGTATGAGGCCAAAAATAGTACCTACACCTAAGTTCCAATGTTTTATGCCTACCATGTGACTTGCCATGCTACTACAATGCTTTCCAAAAAAAATATTTTCTCTAAAATCATAATTAGGAGCACATACCTCTCCATTTTTAAATAATAGTTCATCTTAAATACAATAGTCCCTTCACTAGTTATCGTACTCAACAATGACTCTTTAAGGGTCCTCCAAACCTACTTAAAATCAATATCATGCTCATACAAATCAGAACTATCAACCATGCCTTCCACATGAGGTACACTAGAATTCACTACATGCATCTTGGATAATGCATTAGCCATAATATTTACTTTCCCAACACTAGGCTTGTTTCTAATTTGATGGAAATCACTCTTTAAATGGATTTTTCTAAAAATATCTACGTTGGTAAAAAGACATCAAGGATATCATCTATCCTTGAAATAGAAATCATGTACCTCACTATTACTTACTCACTGTCCTAGACTCAATGCACATCCTCCATTCATCATTATTCTTCTTTAGCACTAGCACTACTAGAACTACATAAGGTGTAATGGATTCTCTCATGAAATCATTTGCAAGTAACTCCCCTACTTGCCTTTGTAATTCTACTCTTTGATTTACTATCATTCAATAAGCTCTCTCATTTGGAATGGTAGTACAAGGAATGAAATCCATATGATGATGTATATTCCTCATTGATGAAAATCCATCCAATTTCCCCTTGAATACATTGGAAAATTTCTCCTTCAAGCTTAGCACACCCGTTGGAAGTTCAACCTACATATCATCATGGTTAAGAGAAACTATTGAAATAAAAATAAATCTAAAACCTATTTCATCATGTTCCTTAATATATTCCCTTTTTAATAGTGTAATAAAAAAGCATTAAGTGATCTTTACTACCTCACTTATTCAACTTTCATTGGAATCAACTCATGGATTCCATCAAATCAAGCTACACTCCAGACATTTCTTGCTTGATCAAATTGAGCATCATTATTATAATTCTAAGTTCTACTAGGAATTAGATTAGGAACATCTATTAAAAGTATTTCATGCTTTACAACATCATGAAAACTCACAATTTTAAATTTCAAAGTTTATTGTTCTCCCACCTCTTGAGAGAAATATTTAGATAATTAATGCACCTTATAGGATCTAGGATAAGGATTCATTACCAAATTTAATCAAGTAATTTCCCTAGAAAAAATAACATTTTCTTTAGCTCTCCTTATAATCAAATCATAAATCCATTCCCTACTAAGAAAACATTTAGTTCCAATTTGAAATAAAAATTTCCTAGCAAGATGATCTTATCTATTTACATTCAACATGAATGCACAAAAATTTAATTTACAAAATATTGCAATATTGGGTGTCTTAGGATTACCTCTTTGAAGACCATGGCTAAATGTCTTCTCCAGCACCATGGTTTGCACATCCTTGCCCTTGGCCACCTTGATAAGTAGACATTCCCATTGCTTGTATCCCAATTCTCCACACATGAAGCATTGAATCTTGGATGAGATGCTACCTTGACCCTTGTCTTTTTTTCCTTGGTTATTCTTGGATTTTCCCTTCTCATCTCCCTTTTCTATCTTCTTATCATGGATAGCATCTTTATCTTCCTATCTAGACTTGGATCCCTTCTCTAATCTTGATCCTTTATACTTCTTCTTGGATGTTTGTTTACTCTTATTTCCAAATGCACTTAGCTTCTTTTCTATCTTGAGAGTGAAATCTTAAATTTCATCATGATATTATGGCTCATAAAAAGATAACTTGTGCTAGTATTCCATTTTGAGACCTCCTAAAAAGATTAAAGTCTATTAATACTACTCCTAGTTCACTTTACCTTAATGGAATAGATCACAAAATTGAATGTAGAATTCTTTAGCATCCTTGTCACCTTTCCTTAGGACTTTTAACATTAGAATGGTTTCTTGCATCTAATGAAACTATTTAAATTTTATTTGTAATCTAAATTTCATCATATTTCAATATCTAATAGTTTTACAATTTTTTATTTCATAAACATGGAGATCCTTTTCCCATTATGTAGAAGCCATTTCTTCTCATCCAGATTCAACAATAGCAATTGTTTCTAAAACCGCTGCCGTGGTTCCAAACACCACTGTTGTTGCCGCCATGGACGTCCCCTGCAAGAACCAATAATATATGACAAGCACAAGCAAAAATCCTACCATTTTATGGCTACTACTATGTCGAATCCTTGATGCTATTGGATCGGGAAAGCTATTTAACAATAACCAAGTTTTATAATTCATGTTATATAACGTCAATTTTGTGAGACATTAGAGCACGCGTGCGAGCAGCGTCCGTGATTTACATTGCATTTTTGAAGCGACAAATTCAAATTTTCTTCGTTGCATCTGATTCAGAAGAACTTTTCAGAGGCACTGCAGGTTGAGTTGCGGTGGGTGTGGTAGGGTGCGTGGTGGGTTGAGTTGGGATGGACGTGGTAGGGTGCATGGTGTTCACGTGGGCACTCTGCTGGGCGCAAGATCTAAAGCTCCAGAGGTTTGCTTGAGCACAGCCTGAGCAGCGGATCGCACGCTGCTATTGTGGCCGACCTTTTGCAGATCTGGGAATTAACCCAAATCTAGAATTAGATCTGAAACTAGCACCGGGGAAACATGGAAAAGAGGATCTAGGAGAGCTAGACCTTCTACCATGAATGTCGCGCTTTGGTGTCTATGAGCCAGGGTTGCTGTGCCGCGCTCTAGTGGTTGTGGGGCAGCAGTTGCAGCGGGCAGTAGGGTCTGCATCGTGGTGCTATTGCTACAGGTTGTACCAGGGCTACCACTGCATTCCTACTGGCATTGAGCCAGTACTAATGGACGAGGAGCTCCTTTCACGCAAGGATATGGATGAATCTTCAGCGGCTTCTCCTTCTTCTCCTCAGGGAAGTTCTCTCAACTCAGAATCTTTGGATTTTTAATTACCTGAAGATATTTTTGACTCTATTTCTCAAGAATTTTCTGCACATTTTATTGTTTTTCACATAATAGGATATCTACCTCGCTCCTTAAGCATCAATCTGCATATTAAAACTATTTTACAAGCCCACGGAATTCAAGTCTTACACGCTTGATATTATGCTCATAATTTTGTCCTTGCTGAACTTTCTGAGGCTTCTCAAATCAAGAAAGCTCTCTCTCTTCGAATTTTTCCTACTCATAATGCTACACTTATTGCCTGGGCCTAGAAATTTGATTTCAATGTCAGCGACCCAGCCTTTAATATTATCCCTTGTTATGTAGAGCTACCTCATCTTCCTTTAATCTTTTCACCTATTGAATGAGACATAGTTAGCACCTTAGGTCGAGTCATCTCTGACCATGGAATTGAGGTTAATGGGGCTCACTATCATCGCTACTATATCGAATTAGACATTTCCCAAAAGAAAACCACTTTATCCTTAGGAGCTGGAGGCAAAACTTTTAAACAAAAGGTAGACTATGTTTATCTTCCTAACTCCTATAGTTAGTGCCATCGTGCAGAGCACCACATTTCCACTTGTCCCTTTCTAGCTAAGAAAAAATCTCAAACCAATCCTCCCAAATCCAGTCCTGTAGTCACTCCTCAACCTAACCCACGACTTGCTCCCATTAAGTTCGATTCTACTTCTAACAATGCTTCATACCTTTCTTCCTCGTCTGCTCCCTTCAAGGAAAGAGTCTCTCAATCCCATTCTCTCATTAAGGCCAGGTCTAAAGCACCAATCATCCACTCACAATCAGTCCAAGACTCACTTTTACGGGATGATTTTGTCATGGTAGGAGGAAGGAAAAGGGCCAAAGCATCTAAAACCACTACTCCTCCTTCCTCTCCTTTGCACAAAACTAACCCAGCTTTAACAGTTAATACAAGAAACTCATTTGCAATTCTTTCCACTACTATGACAACTGACATTCCTAACCCTGATCCTTCTACTACCCTGTCACTCATAACATCTAGAGCATCTCCATGAACTTCCTATCTTGGAATGTCCGAGGCCTAACTGATAGGCTTTGTCGGAAAAGAGCTAGCAACTTTATCTCTAGCCTAAATCTCACTTTGGATTTCCTCCTCCTCCAAGAAATCAAGATCTCAGCCAAACAATTATCTTTTTCAGCCCATTGGTTTCTTCCCCATTCTTCTATTCTTGCTCCTTCGCATGAGTGTGGCAAAGGTGGCATAGCCATTATTTATCTAGCTTATTGGAAAGACAAACTCCTTCAACATGGGTTCGATTTAGGTCACCGAGTGGACTGGGCTATTTTCTCCTCCTCACATGGTCCCTTCAGAGTTTGTTCTATTTATGCCCCCAATGATTCTACCGAACGAGCTCGATTGTGGAATGAACTCACTCATAGCCTCCCTTCTATTCCTTGGATTTTTGGTGGTGATTTTAACATGATGGAATTCTCTCATGATAAGCTTGGGGGTGTTTTCTCTCAACTTCTGCATCAAGAATTTCAAGCCTAGTCAAATTTTAAGAAACGTTTCTTTCTTTCAGACGGCATCATAGACATTGCTAGGGGCTCTCTAAATAGCTTCTCCTGGAACAATCTTCGTAAGGGGTAGGCTCGCATTTATAGTTGGTTAGATAGGTATTACTTTTCCACCCTTTCTTTTTGGCAGACCCTTTCTACTACTAAAGTCCACCAACATGCAACCTTATCTAATCATTTCCTTATTACTTTATCTATGCAGATCCATAATGCCCACCAACAACGGAATTATCATCTCTTTAGGCTACATAGTCAATGTTTCTCTTCTCCTTCCACCCAACAACTTCTTTCTAACCTTTGGAACGCTGAACCAAGACCCTTAGGTTCAAAGGGTTGGATCCACTGGTGGCTTCGAACTACTAGTAGAGTTAGGAATTTTGCCCGTCATTATGGTAAGGAAGTTGCCTCTCACTCTCGGCAAGAGTACACCAACATATGCTCTAACATTGAGCACCTTACGACCAAACTAACTGATGATCCCTTTAATAGTCACCTTCAAGGGGAGTTTGCCAAAGCCCGTATTGCCTTTCAACATTGGGAAGTATATAAGGCACAAGGTGCCTTGATTAAAAGCTGACTCACTTGGCTAAACATTCAAGATGAGCACTGTAAAGAATTCTTTAAGTACCTTAACTGATCCTCCCCTTCACCCTCTTTAGATAAACTCTCCATAAATGGTTCCATTATCACTAACCAAAATAGTCTTCTCTCTTATCTTAAAGAATACCTTGAGGCCTTATTCACCACTACTCCTATGGATCCTGCATCCTTCGCGACAGCCACTCTAAATTATCCTAAACTGGTTAATTCTTCTATGCTGACAATTTTAGAAGCCGATATTACTCCAGTTGAGCTTCGACAGGCTTGCTTTAACCTAAGCCCTGGGAAAGCCCCGGGTTATGATGGTTTTCCAGCCGAATTTTTCCAAAAGCATTGGGATCTGGTAGGTTCTGACCTCTTCCATGTTATCAAAGAGGCTACGCTTACTGGCTCTTTGGGACCAATCTTAAACCAAGGGATTATTCATCTTCTCCCTAAATCAGGAGATCCTACTTGTATCTCCAATTGGCGACCTATCACCTTACTTAATGTGGTTTACAAAATTTGGGTGAAATGTTTGGCCTTGCGATTAAAGAAAATCCTTACCCTTATTATTTTCCCCCAGCAGACTGGCTTTGTTCCAAGAAGATACATATTAAATAATGTGGTGGCTGCTTGGGAAGGTCTTAAGTGGGCTAAGGATGAGGGTCAGGATATCCTCCTGATGAAGCTTGACTACGCTAAATCCTATGATAACATTATGTGGGACTTCATTATACAAACCATGACTAAATTAGGTTTTGGCCCTAAGTTCATTCATATGGTAGAATGCTTATTCTCAGATGCTACTGTGCAAATCGCGACTACCANAGAATGCTTATTCTCAGATGCTACTGTGCAAATCGCGACTACCATCAGCATCACTTCTCCCTTCTCTATTCATAGGTCTATTAGGCAAGGTTGCCCTCTTGCCCCTTACCTCTTCATCATTGCGGCTGATTTTCTTTGTCATCAAATCAGCTTGGATATTCAAAAAAATGTTTTATTTGGGGTTCATCTATCTTCTCCTCAACATCATCTCCTCAATATGCATTTCGTTGATGACTCATTTTTCCTTATTCAAAATAATGCTGATAATGTGTAGCATCTCTTGTCTCGAGTAGAGCAATATTGCTCCCTCTCTAGATCTGTCATAAATTGGTGTAAATCTTCTATTCATAGCTTCACCAATAACTACAGTCATTTTCCCAATTATAGTTGGAAGTGTACTCAAGATCATGAGATCATTAAGCTCTTGGAAATCCCCTTTCACTTTAGAGGCCCAACGTTCGAGCTCTGGGACGAAGTTCTTTCTCGAATTCAAAGAAAAATTGAAAAATCGAAAACCAAACCCCTCACCCTCGCCGGTAAGTATCTAATTTGTAAGTCTATTTGTGCCTCTACCCATGTTTATTATTTGTCATGTTGGGCCCCTTCCCATGCTTCTTATCAAAAGCTTGAACATTTATTTTGAGACTTCATGTGGTCGTCTAAGGACTCCCAAAAAGGCTTTCATCGTGTAGCCTGGAATATAGTAACTCTTCCTAAGAACAAAGGTGGATTGGGCCTTTTCAACTCCTTTAAGCAAGGTCTCACCCTTGTCGCTAAGTGGTTGGTTCAGCACCTGGATGCCCCCAATATTATTGGGAATCTCCTTCAGTTAAGGCTTCGACAAGCATTCCCTAAGAATAGGTCTATCTGGAAGGGTATCCACCCTGTTAATTGGATCCTTTCTCCTCATGACATTATCATTCCTGGAACACATGTTTTCAAAAGCATTTGGAAGGCTTGGCAGGTCTTACATTCTCATGTGAATTGGAATAATATTCATATCAATCCTACTCTTCTTTCTAAGATTTGCCCTTGGTGGCTACCCCTATGTCCTGCTCCTCTAACCACCTCAAATGCCAGGACAACCACCATCTGGTTTCAAAAGGGAGTTGTTTCCCTTAGATGTCTTCGTCTCACCAATCAGTGGATTACTTGGGATATGTTCGAAAACTTATATGGGGCTTCCAGAATTATGCACCATTGCCTTGATAGACTTTATCACTTCATTCATTAGTATTTGCATTTGGATGCTTCGATTCCTAGTCTCTTCCATGGTCTCCAATGGACTAATGGATCAAACCTTCTACCCTATAAACCACATGTGCCCTTTCAGCTGTTGCATGATTCCTCTTTGATTGTTAATCGCTGCAATCGATCATGGCACAAAGAAGAGTCTGAACAGTTTTGGCTCTCTCTCTTTTCACGAGTTTGGAGCCTTCCGACTCTTCCAAAAATTAAACAATTTCTTTGGTGCCTCTTACATCAAGGCCTACCTATTGGCAAATGTCGTGAATACCTTAGGATTTCAAACCCTAATTGCCCTCTCTATGGAGGTCCTGAAGATTTTGTCCATGTTTTTTGGCATTGCCCTTTCACTCAGTCTTCATGGGAGTGGGTTTCTAAAGTTTTTCCTGTGTGCACATTTTCCCAGGAGGATATTTTATTCAGCTTTTTGGCCACCCCCTCTACTGACCTTCAGTTTCTTTGGAAAGTTCTTAGGCCCCTCGTGCCTTACTATATATGGAAGCGCAGATGCACTGCTCTTTTCCAGAACACTAATTTGTCCAACTCTAACCATTTAAATATTATGGAAAAATCTCAAATTCTTCACCTTGTGCATTTCCAAATTTTTTCTTGTACTTCTAAGTTAAAGTTGGATACTAATTAGTTGTTTTATTGTTTGCAGCCTTGGAGCAGATACACCAACTCGTGCAGTCCTCCCAATCTCGATCTACTACATCGGAGTGTGTTATCATAATTTTGAGCATTTTGAGCTCTTTTTTGTTCTCTTGGTCTTATTAACTCGCAGTTCTTTTGGATTCCCAACATTAGGTTGCTCTTTGGAATGTACTCCCACTCCCTAAGAAGGATTAAGTTTCAAGATGTTTTCCTTCATCATCCACATTTGTCATTGTTCTTTTCCCTATTTATCCATTAATATGTTCAGATGTAGATCATGTACTTAATCTTATTTAATTAATAAAATTCTCTTTTTGGTGTTCGAAAACCCCCCCCCCCCCTAGATTCAACAATAGCTACCCTCAAATGATTTGGTACCTATTCTAACTCAAAGTGCTTGTCAAGTACCTTCAACAAACTTGAGAAAACATTAGTATCATTTACACCCTTGAAATTCTTTAACTAAATGTAGGAAAGTCTTACAATGTTATGAAATACTCTAGTAAGCTTTACTTCATCCTCCTCATCAAGCTTATCATGCAAAGTTGTAGGGGTCACAAATGAAGCTCTTAGAATTCTCATATGAAGAATAAAATTTCCTCATATTGGAAACCCCGGCTAATGGATACCACCACTCCCATAGCTGAATTATCCTTCCTCATCATTCCCTTCACTTAGTTTTGACACTTGTTTATCACTATTTAAACATGACTGCTCATCATCCTTGTGTGTTAGAATACAACTGTGATCAACACTCATATATACCTTTGCATTGATTTTACCTGATTAAGAAACCATTAGTTAAAAGATAAACTTCATCATTTCCATATTTCTATTCAAGGATTTAACCTATTTTTGCTTAGGCAGCATTTGAAATTAACAAAATCTGTGACCAAGTCTAAGAAAAAATCAACCTAAATTCTATGATACCAATAATAAGCTAGAGTAGGTTCACTATAATGAAAAATCACCTTCAATCCTAATAAAACCAAATATTATGAAAAGAAAAATGATATGCTAGTAAACATGAAAATTAGCTATCTTTAGTTATTAAAAGAAGATTACATTAGGATTTTAGGACCTACAAAACAGCCAACAACATTTTAAAATACTCAAATGTTGCTACAGAGAATGAGGTTCTATGACCACATAATGACTATTCTCATTGTAAGACACAACCAATAAAGAATCTCTCCCACAACCGAGGGTTGAGATTTCAATACACAATCAAGACCCAAGAACACATAGGCCAATCTACCACACAATTAACCTTGGAGCAGCAACCACATATGCACTTACTCAATGTGCTCTCTCACACTCTTTCTTAAGCTCATCTCATGAACTTTCATGACATCTCATTGTGATATCCATGGTATTAAAAGCATGAAAAAAAATCAATGTTTATTCACACAATAAAAAAAAAAGCCTAGAAAACCTTCTTCAACCTCAACTTGAAGATCCCATGATGTTTTTTGATTTTTCACCTTCATTTTGGTTGCTTTCTAAATTATAATGACCAATTTCAGAAGTTTCCCTAATCATTTAGATCATCTATAACTTCCTTGGAATGTTTTTTTAGCAAATCAAACTTGTAGATGAGACATCTCATTTTGGCTTGAGATGTCTAATTTTGAATGTATTAACTAAGATGTCCTATCAATTTGTGATATGTCTCATAGAAATATGTGGTATCTCATCAAATTTGGTTTGTCTATCATGAGATCTCCCCTACATAGAGAGCCCAGATTGTAGGAAAGATATTACTTTGATCTCTAGGATATCTCCATAGAACTTCAAAATTGCAAAAACTAATGTAGATAAAAGAAGAAGGAAATAAAAAGAGATGTTCCTACATCAAAACTAAAATTTAGCATCTCTTGGATACATGAGAGGTTATCTTTCTTCTTAAGTCATTTATGAGAAACTATGTGAGAATGGGTTCTGAAATTATAAATGGTATTTGTGAGAATGAGAGAAGAATTTGTGAGAAAATTATGAGATGAAAATTTTAAAATTTTAATCTTGAAATTTATTATGAGAGTGCTTAATTATGAGAGAATTAATTACAATAATGTGATAAAGAAGAGCATCTAAAATAACAAATTCACGACTCTTCAAATGGATAGAAGATAAGGTAATAGAAACAAAAAATAAAAGCTTCATTTCATTCATCTTAAATTTCTTGTTGCTTCATTCTTGATTTACAATAAGGCTCATGAGCTTCTTTTATTGCTTGAAGACTAGAGAGATCTTACAAATCATCCTTATGTGGGATAAATTTTTCTTATATTTCTTATTTTTTCTATTTATAATCTAATATTTTACAATATTTTCTAGCCATTATTCTTATCTTCGTTTAGTATTCTTCAAATACATAAAACTACTAACATCTATGTGACTTCAAACATTAAATAAAAATAATGATAGACATTGAACATTGCTTAAAAATCATGATAATTTGTTGTTAAGTTGGCATGGATAGAAGGATGCAAATGATGGTCAATTTAACTTTAACAAATTGACACACACACACATTATTACATCAATCACACTATAGAAAAAACAATTCCTATTACAAGATTTCTTTTTCTATTTTTATGAGAAAAACTCTACTATTTATTTATCAAGTTAGTTATGGTAGGGTAGGAAGTACAATGGAGTTAAGCATGCTAGTATGCAGGTTAAGGTATAAGATCTTGATAACTAGGAAGGTTTGTCTAAGGGCATAATAGGTTCTTTCCTATATGTGGACTTGAAAAAGACCTTACTGATTGATTTTTCATAATCTCTCTCTACACCCATACTATTCATCATTATCATTATCATAAGCTAACTATTATATATCCATTACCTTACATATGTAAGACGTGATAAAACATGAGGAACTAGCTTTGTTCTTATGCCCAATCTAATAGCCTAATAGTTGTTATTAGTCAATCAATCAATTAAGGTAATCAAGGCACTGCTAAGCATTTAAACATCCAAATGCCAAGTCTAATTAACCTTTTTTCTTAGTTTCAATAACAAACAAGTTTCTAATAATGATCATACAAAGTATAGAAATAATGGCTTTCATAAATAACATGATCAGAACTACCCTTATTATCTTATCATATGTTATGCAACTATAAATAATTTTTCATCATTTTTGTACTAAAGGGTGAATCATTACTCCCATCAGGATTATACATACAATATAAGAGATAGCTTGATCTTATTTGGAACATTGAACCAAGCTAGGTTTAGTTGTAAAAATGCTTACTTTTGAATCATAGGTAGTACAAATGAAAAGAATTTAAATAGGATAACTCTAGGTTTGTTTCCTACCTAAAGCTTTTTTTTAATCAAAAGATAGAGCTACATTTGCAATCATCTTGGTTTAATAGCAAGTCACTATGATTATTCTAGATGTTAGCTTATTCACTTATCTAAAATATATAATTCTATCTAGAATTTTATGTTGCAAACATAATTCCTTTTATTACTCTAGATCATGTACTGCTAACATCAATGCTAATGACTGGTATCTTTTCTGGGAGTAATTATGATATATGATTTTCTCATAGTGAAAAATATAGGTCCTTACCTATGTTCAATTAACATAAACCTAAATCTATTCTAAAACCTTATAAATGTTCTACAAGTAGTTCAAAGTGCAAGATACAATCTTCAATACATAGACTTGGAAAAACCATGG
Organism: Gnetum montanum; assembly: GCA_015680685.1. Taxonomy (NCBI): domain Eukaryota; kingdom Viridiplantae; phylum Streptophyta; class Gnetopsida; order Gnetales; family Gnetaceae; genus Gnetum; species Gnetum montanum. Next base: position 264,984 of record MNCI01020791.1, on the reverse strand, counting down.
TAATACACTCCAACAATGAGGATGAGATGTGGTAATACACTTTAAGAATGAGGATGAAGTGGAAAAAAAAGAAAAACCTATGAGTCACACCAACCAATCATCTATCCTCCATCCAATCATTACAAAGTTTTCTTCAGATGTTTTCTAGTTGATAGATCAAGTTCTAAATAAGCATTCTCATCATGTTCATCTACTTCATAAGAGCCAATCACTTTTTGAAAACACCTTGCAATTTACCAAGAAATAAAAAGGGCTATCACATCAACAATAAATCAAGACAAGGAAAGACAATTAATCCAGCTTAAATTACTCTATCTATAGCACTAAATAAACCCAGAAATAATTAATCTAGTTTCTCTAAACAACATAGTCAATTAGTTCAAGAGAAAAGATATTATTGATAAAAAATTGCTTACATATGAAAAAGTGTTGAATGCTAAAAGAGAACCATACAAACTCATGTCAAGTAGAACATCATATCTATGTATTTCACAAAAGGCCTCATTATATGTAAAAATATTTAATTATGGAAAACCTAGGCCAAATCTAGAGTGCAATACGTTGTGAAGCTACTAGTACCCTTCTAAATTTTCTCTAGATAAGCTAAGATTAATCAAGCCTAATTCAAATAAGCTAGTAAAACTAGAAGTAATTGAAAATATATGCATCCTATCCAAGATTAGGTGAAAGTAGTAAATACTAGTAGTAAGTTCACAACATGAAAAAAAAGAAGCCTATGATTCCTCTCGAAAGTATAACATAGTGAATACAAGCACTAGGTATTGTTAAAAGTATCAAAATGAGGAATCTTGGGGGATGTCCTTCCTTTGGCCCTAACAAAGGTATTCATCCTGGGGAATGGTTCCACCAATGCAATACTTAGTATAGTTTCATCTATTCACATAGTATAGTATTAGAAGATAGTGAGGCTTACTTAAGTAGGTCCAAATGCTTGAAGCACCAAAGTATTGACCTCATCTTGTGAGTTCTTTTGTATTCTATAATATGATTTTTTTGATGATGTAGGATATTTGTAGGTAAGTGAATGAAAAGTATTGGAGTAATATATTAGAGATAGGAAGGTTATGGGATGCATAGGTAACATGGAGCAATTCCTGCATTATTCTATGTTATGGATAGATAGTCAATAAGAAGTAATTTATCAAGATTTATAAGATATATTTGAAAGAAACAACATAGCCACTAGCCACTAGTCATCTACCAGTTGATCCTACAATATCCATTCTCATTCAATCATGGAAAAAATTGACTCATATCTAACTACCCTAAAAGGTCAAACTCTTTTCCTATACCAAGTTTTACAAGTTCAATTCACCTTTGATTATAATTAATGAAAAATTATTAATTATATTTCATCATAGTTGGTTAAAGGGCTCATTTCAATTATATTAGATATGGATAGGATAAACTATACATCACATTACCACCACTATATATGTAGATACTAGTCTATATGGGTGGACACATCTTCATGGATAGAGTGAAATCAAGTAATGTAATTATAAGAGCTAACCTTCTTAAGAGGATTCAATCATCACTATACTATAATTTAACTATGTTCATTAAGTGCCTTCACTAAGTGATTTAGTTAACTATTTGGTTAACTAACTCACTATGAGCTAATCCACTATACAAATTCCATGAGCACTCCAACTACGTCTCATTAGCTCTCATTGGGTTTACAATGAAATGAGTATCATGCATTATCCATGGTGATTACCATGATGGTTGGATGGATACATGTATGTGTTGTAATAGTTAAAGTAGAGTAGTTAAATTCAATTGATACAAGACTAGAGTGTATTTATCTTCAATATTCTATCAACTACACTATTATGATTATGATATGGAACTTATGGTGAATCTAAATTTGACTCCATAGTTATTTTTATTCATTGAGATTTCTACCATCAGTTTGGGATGTTTGTTTGGGTAAGTCAAATGGTGCACATTTGTTTTAATAGTGGACACTTTTCAACATGAGTGTACATTCCAACAACAATGTATTTCAACTAGTTACTAGTGTATAATAGCTACTTTAATCATAGAGATGATTTCATGATTATTTGTGGGTCTTGGCTAACCTTAGATATTTTTGTTCATGAGGTGACCATTTGGTCATTTTATTCTATTTAAGTTGTTATTATTCTACCAATGGATGTCCAAATTAGTCCTTATTCCTTGTAAAGGATAATATCTTGATGTTGATTTTAAGATTAGGTAATAGCTAAACATGTTAGTCTTTATTTCCTAGAGTATTAGCCAATTGAGCTAATAGTATTTTTTATCTTAACATGTAATTATTACATTAGAGATATTTATTACTTTACGATCATATCTTATTCCACTAATTTGAATTTCTATTTTTCTTTAAGGAACTAACTTCACCGTTAATCTACATTTATGGTTATCTATTTACACCTACTTGGGAAGCTCTTACCATGATAACTTTGGGGTTTATGAGCTAGATAGAGGCATTCTAACATTAAGATATCTTGAGTAAGAATTTGTAAATATTATTTATATGTTTTGTACCAAGTAGTTATCTTCAACCTCTAACTAGGATCTTATATCCTTGAATTTCTATTTTTTAATGATTCTTCACATTTCTATAATTTAAGAATCTATTTTTACTTCCAAATATTTGGAAAGTTAAGTTAGGTTACAGAGTTGATATTTATATAAGTGAGCGAGTACATCTTATGAGGTTGGAATTTTTTATTATCCTTTGTAAGATGAGATTAGATATGATCTTTTGCTATTTTAGTCGAATGGTTTACATATATGTTCTTCAAATTTTATGGTGGAGTGATCAATGTCTCATCCAATGGTATCTTGTTATGAGGCAAGGCCCAACCCATGATTTATTTTCATTTTGAGATCAAGGTAGACATGGTTACCTAGGACTTTTAGGAAGTTAAGTCAATTATTATTTCTCACCCTCTAACTTATCCTTCTTTAGTGGATTTACATGGGTAGTTCCATGGAAAAGTAAAAAGGAACTAGCTATAGCTAAGATCCCAGTCATGAAATGATGAGTAACTACAATCTCATTCCAAGAGTGAAGGTTTCTTAGCTATTAGGATGTCATCCTTGTAATTTAAACCTTTAAACAAAGATCCACTTTTGAATATTAATATTGTACTAAATTACCTTACTTAATAATTTATAAAAAATGCACATCCCCTTCTCCTACCCACGATATTTACAAGGACTATGAATAATTTACTAAGTATACAAAAAGAAGAGGTTTCATCCCTAGCTATCATAACATTAGCAAGTAAAAAGGGACTTGTATTATCACTAGTTGATCCTACTGCAATATCTTCAATAATATTATAAAAAAATATGAATTAGCACTCATTCTTCTCTAGGTCATTCATATCAATCTTTCTTTCTTTATTTTGAGATAATGATTGATATGGCTCTAAGTACTCTAGCTTTGTTCTCTCTTCTTTAAGATAGAGAAAAGATGAAGCACTTAACTAATCCCTTAGATGAGGATTCAATAACTAAGTAAGGAACTAAGATCAACTTGAGGGATTCAAATAATTTCTTTTTACATAGACCAATTGGTAGGATTTTGATCACTAACATTCATCGCTTGATCAATTGTTTCTTGATTTCACTAAGACCAAAATAATGTACTAATTTCTTCCAAAAAATGATGACTTTATCTCATCAAGATTCACTTGATCCATGATTCATGTGGTTCATATGAATTTTCTTAAAACCATTAACTTCTCTAATGATGGGTGGATTGCAAACACAAAATGGACTAGTTATCTCATTGAGATCTTCCTTTTTATGAATGAAATTATGCATAGTGTAGTGAAACATTATAATGTGTAATAATATATTAGGTACATAGTAATAGATAAGATCAACTCATATGTTTTCCTTAAACATGTTGAAGTAAATTTTTGAGTATAAAGTTCCCTTCCATAGTATGTGCAAGGTTTAGGATTTAAATTGTTTCAATTGAGTTATCACCCATAATCATTCATCATCATAGATAAAGGTTGTCTTAGAAGCACTCTTTCATTTACCTGCTCTTTGATGAAACCATTAACAAAGCACAATATTTTTGTGCTACCATGAATTTATTAATAAAATGGACTCCTCTTACTCTTGCTCATGATATGCATGTGGAATAACGTATCAAGTGCTATTTTTGCTAAAATAGTTTATTGCTTCAATAAGATTAACCATGAATTATTAAAATTTGAACTATATGCACTCTTCTCATTTAGCTAAATGGAAAATAAGGGTATTAGGTTTATGCATCCTTCTTTAAAATCATAAATCTTTAACAAGGAAGACAATGTATGATTAGTTTTTAAATAGCACCTAGAATGCAAAAGGGATACTAAAAGGCCTATTGATATTCATAATTCCTATGAATACATACTTGTTCCTAGTGGACTAAGAGATCCAAGACATGATTCAAGGGATTCTTTATGTTCAATCAATATTGTAATAATATCTTGATTTTCCTAGGCAAACCCACCCCCTAAAGGTAGTAGAAGATGTATCTACCAATATTTTTCATATCCTCATCTCTAAAGGCCTTTCCTACAACTCTGATATGGTACTCTTGAACTCATCATATTTTCACTAAAGTATGAGGGTTGTAATAAACAAAGGAATATTTATAATTATTTCTCTAGTTGATCATAATTCTAGATCATTAACAACTAGGTATAGTGATCTAGACTTAGATGACTTAGCACATAAATCCATCTAGTAGAAGACTTGTTTGATAAAAGAGAAAGCTTTGGTGAAAGCATAATGAAATTAATAATTTAATTATTTAATCAAGTGTTGTAGAGTCACATAGTAGGATCATTAAGAATCAAGATGAACAGGTAAACCTTGGTTCTATTTATACCAAATTCTTAGATTGGCCAAGTAACATATTGAAAATTTTAATACAATGAATCTAGAAGGCACTAAGATTCAAGGACTTCATAGATGAAATGATTATAACTTGCATAGGAATACAAACTATAAATATCTAATGAGGAAAATAACTTTAGCATGACTAGAAGAGTTATTCATGAGATACCAAAAATAATTACCTTCTAGTAAATAGAAAGAATGTATTGATAGATAGAGGATAGGATAAAAGAAAGAGGATATCATCCAATTATCCATGCTTTGAAAGAATATCATTTGACTATTCTTTGAATGTAAATCTTTCTTCACAGGCTATTATTCATTGGGAAGACTTCTATTCATTCCTTCACTTATATATCTTAAGAAATAGGTTTCAACCTTGGGTGAGTGAATGTCACCCAACTATGGTGTCACAAGGATTTGTGTTCCCTAAACCTAAATAATTCAAGGTCATTTTTGGTTACTTAAAATGCCACTAGCTCATAAGAAGGCTTTTGGCTAGGCATTTTCTTTCTTATTCGATTGGAAAGGTAGTGACCTAAAGGAAGGTAGAGATGTCAAAGTGGCACATGATCAAGGGGTTGCCATATGATAACATTTCCTCTATATTTACCTATTCCACTTCCTACACTCATTATTACATATTTATTTTGAATTATTCCTATCTTTGAACAAGTAATTTGTTATGAAATGTTTATGCCTAAATCCAACTTTATTTATTTCATATAACACCTTACTACTCCAATGTCTCTCTCACCCTTTATATCTCATATAATATAATGCTCATTCTTGTCTATGCCTGCAACTAGCAATTCTACTATAGACATGTTTGGGATTTAGCCCTAGTCATAGTGACTTCATGTAATTTGGAAGATCAATCAAATGCATATGCATATGTGTTAATATATTGGTGAATCATCAAGATCAAGAATACATAATAGGTTGATAAAGGTACTATTTTATGGTGGTGTAGCTCCTTCTCCTATGGAAGAAACTCATAGCCTATTTGTTTTGGCAAGTGACCTACAATGTATCTTTATTCTTCCCTAGTGGTTCGGATGAGAACTAAATTATTAAAAGAGTTAGCTAAAAGGCCCTAATTGAAATTAGGTAGGAAAGCTTATTTATTTATTTTCTTTTTAGGGAATACAACACATTTCTTTGTTGTAATAGTAGATCTATTATGCCATAAAGTTGTTCCTCTTTGGATAAAATATTTAATAAATTTTTTGGGAAGGAGTATTTAAAAATAGATAATAATAATGTCTTTGAGATAATAGAGAATATGAATAATTCTTAAACCTTTGATTTAGTTTTACTTAATGAATTATATAAATCTCTATTAAAGATATCACTTCATGATACATATTTTTATAGACTATTATATTTATTCAACTGAATAAGGGTTTTACACCAATGATTCAATCTATCTTTCAACACTATAAAATTAATGTTTTACATTCCTACTATTTTTTCAATCCTTTTTGCTTATTAAACTAGCCAATTTTAAAATCATTGAGAAATTATTGAATCTTAAAGTTTTTATAGATTAGTGTAATAGTTTTATTGCTTAGAAATGGAAAATAGATTTTGATTCCTATTCTCATTATTACTCTAAAACTTGTTGTGGGTTTGAATTAGAAAATATTTTTCTTATTTTTAAAATTTTTGAAAGTAAAATTGTTAATAGCATTGACACAATCTTAAAGATTGAGGTAGAAAAATTACTAGATGATGTATAGCACCTACATTATTTTATGGAGATTAATATACAATAAATGAAGATATAATTAGAAATTAAGAGTAATAATAAGTGTCTTACAAAAAATTACATACTATAATTTTCAAGGATGTTGGAACTATTGTTGTTGTGAAGGTCAGGTTATTGGAATCTATCCTGTTCTCAATAAAAGCATTGTTCTTGAGAAAAAGAAACAACAATTTTTAGAAAAGACAAATAATGATAGATTTCAATAGGCAAAAATAAAATATTTTTCAACAAGTTCTCAACTTTTTACTAATCCTTTTAATTCTATGGATGCTATAAACTTTTGATATCTAAAGAAAATTCTTCTTTAGAGAAAAAATAAATTTTTAGTAGGGACTAGTAGTGAAGATACTGATGGAAACGAATTGTACTTAGTGTAACACAGAAATAAGTGGTCTATAGATACTAATTTTAGTTTAATAACCCTAAATGTATCTCATTTTTTCTATACTTCTACTACTATTCAAAATGTTTCTTCATTGGATAATATTTTTTCATCTATTAGTGACATGGATTTTGAAGAAAATGCTAAGCATGCAATATTAAGGATTGGGGCCTTCTCCATCATATCTCAATGCTAGTTTTATCTTGAAATTTTTAGGGTCTTTTTGATAAGTTTCAAGTAAAGATTTTTGAGTGTCTTTCAAGCTAACACTTATCTTTAGATTTTTGTTTTCTACAATCAATTAAGATTCTAGTGCATGATATTAGTTCTATTGGTAAATGCATTTTTAAAAATTGAATTATTTTTTTGTTTCTTATCAAGTTATTAAAGTAGGTGTTACTATTTTTATTAATCAAAATTGGAAAGGAAAATTTCTGAATTTTTGAATTGATAATATTAGAATATTTGATTGAATTACTTTTCATATTGAAAAAGGAGACTTTGGAATCTATAATATTTTCACTTCTAATAATTTGGAAGATTAATCATAAATTTGAAAATATCTCCTATCTTTTTCTAAAATTTATTAAATTATTTGAGTTTATTTCAATATTGTTAAAAGTTATTTAAATAAACTTGTGGTCTTTCTTATAATATGTCTTCTCAAAAAAATGAAGATTGGTGGAAATGTTTTAAAAAAATATTTTCTTTTTGATTTTAGCTCTTTATTTTCTCATCATTCAAATAAGAAGCATTATACTTGGTGTAATTATTAATAAGAAAATGATAGAAATTGTTATTGACTTAATAGATTTTACATCTCCATTTTTTTAAAGCCTACAAGAAAAGTAGAAGTACATACAAACATTACTTTGTTAGATCATTTACCTATTAGTATTTTTCTATCTAGAATTAATTCTTCCTTATTTTAAAAGTAGGAGCTTTTCATATAAATTCTAATAAGATTTAGTGCAAAAATTATTTTTAAATTTGAGAAGGTAAGCTTTATAGAACAAAAAATCAGTTCAATGAACTAGCTCTAAATTAGTTCTATGAGTTATGTTAGGTAGCCATCACCTCACAAACATAAGTAAAGTTATTTTTTTATAAAAATTATTATTTTCAAATTCCACATCAGCAAAAGATAATGGCATGATTCATAGAATGAAACATTAGTTCTAAGAGAAAACATTGAAATGGTTCTATAAACTACATTAGTGTAGTAAGATGATTCTACAAGAAAAACTTGAAAGTAATTCTACAAGATTTATTTATCACATAGGCTTGGAAAAGAAGCAAAGTTCATAGAATAAAAATTTCATTCTAGAAGCAAGCTTATATTCAGTTTCGTTAACTCTTTGATATGTTAACACCTTAAGAAAAATGGAGAAAATAGAATGCTTTTGGTGGATAATGATTTTGGAGGTCATGAATAATAATTTCACAATGAGATCTATGGAAAGATTATGAAATGAAGCCTACCTAGGCAAAATGAGATTACGAAGGAAAATGAAGACTACAAGTCAAATGAAGATGCTCCAAGGATTGCTAGGAAGGTAAATTGACATGAGAAAGTCTTAAAAGTAAAAGTTTAAAAGTTAAGGAGATATCTTGGAAAAATAATAGAAGACTATATTCAACAATAGACATTCCACTCTAGACATTCCACTATAGATGTTTCACCTGCTAGACAAACATTTTTCCTAAATTGATGATAATCTTAGTTAAACATCCCAACTTTCAAATAGATGTTTACTATAGCTATTTAGTAGACATTGGATGAATTCTAAAGAGTTTTCAAAAAATCTCATGCAAGTACTATTTAAGAAAGATCAATGATTATCTTCTATGCAATTCTATTCTTACTCTTCATTGTAACATCCTTTGCTTTTTGTAGTGTACTGAGCCTCATGTACAAGGAAATGTAAATTTACTTACATTATTTTCTTCTTTCTTGTAGCCTTGTAGGGTTGATGTGCTTCTTGTAAGAAGGCGTTCATATTGAGTTTGTCAAGATATTGTGGGATTGAGTGGTTTTGCTATGTTAAAATACTTTGGATTGGAGCACAATTTTGTAAAGGTTATGGGATCCTTCAAATGACATTCTAAGCTTGTTGGAACCTTGCAAGGTTGAATGGTGTTGCATTGATGCAATACCTTAGAGTGGAGCTTAGATCTTGTATAGGGTATGATGCCCTTCAAACCATATTTTTTGAAGAAAAAAACTTCAAAGGTGTGCATAGATTCTACCCTCCAAGTGTGAATGTATCCAAGTTGGGGAACCACATAAAATTTGGTGTGTTCATGTAGTTGGTACAATTTTAATTAGGAATCTTATTCAACCTTCCTTCTAAGTTTTTAATTATATTAGAGATCGATACTCAATTTTGTGCTTCAGCTTTCAAGATTTTCAAGAGTGAACTATGAAAAGGAAATCTTACACAAAGCCACTAATGTTCAATGGGTTTGATTTTTCATATTGGAAGGAAAGAATGCAAGGCTGCTTCGAGTCCATAGAATTTGAGGGATGGGAATCAAGCCTTGAAGGCTATACACTATCCATTGATAGTGCATAAAAAGTTTTTAAGCCATAGAAGAAATGGATAACTAAAGAAAGAGAAAATTTTATGTATGATTGTAAAGTAAAGAAATTTTTATATTGTGCATTAAATAAGTCTGAATTTAATAGAATATTTGGATGTAAGACTACTAAGGAAATTTGGAAAAACTTAGAGGCTACCTATGAGGGCACATTTATAGTCAAATAATCAAAACTTTTGGTCTTACAAAGTGAATATGACAAACTTAAGATGAGGGATGGTGAAAATATTAAAGATTATTTCTCTAGTACTAATGATCTAGTTATATCAATTAGGGGTATAGGCAAGGACTTGCCTAAAAGTGACATAATATAATAATGATTAGAACACTACAACCTAAATTTATACCTAAGGTTATATCTATGGAAGAAATTAGAGATTTTTTTTTCCTAAAATATGAATAGCTCCAAAGTGCTCTTATTGCTCATGAAAAGAATCTCATAAGTGATGAGTGGCGAGGTACCCCTACACTCAACCATACGAATACGAGCGTTACATGCATGATCCGGTTGAACTCCATAGACTAAGTGCCTACATGCCTTATGGAACACTTAAGGTTAATAGTTCATTGTCTTCCCAGACTTACTTGTATTTGTCACAGTTGTATGGTTAAGTCTGAGGTATGTGATTTTTATGTCTTTTATGTTTTATCTCCTATGCTAATGAGGTAAAGGGTGAAGAGACTAATTAACTAACTTTAACTAACTAACTAAGCCTTAATTAACATAGAATCACCATCCATTCCCACTTACCGTTCACACCCTAAACCAATGCAACCTTCTGGGATTACCAACGCTAGTCATTACTAGAATTAACAAGCGTAACGCATGTGCTTGAAGTGGTCGTACTGAATGCACTTAACTATGGGAGAAGGGTTGAGAAAGATTTAATTAACTACTAAAGCATTTAATGATGAACAATAAATAACAATAATTAAATTTCTATTTAGCCTATTCCATGCACTGCAAGGTTTATCCAATAGTTCATCTTTATTTTCGTACACAATTGTGCATTCAGGTACAAAATTTCTTGAATAAAGATCCGTTCACTTTGGAGCTCCTACTGCGGGCACATGGAAATTATTCTCTCTCTGGAGAGGTAAAACTACTAGAGTTTCACTAAGGGTCTAGATCCAGATGGAGAAACAAGGGAGAGTAGCCTTTTATTTATAGATTTGACAGCATGTTGCGATATCACGTACGTGATATTGTGGCCCATGTGATATTGCATCCCATCAATAAGCAAAGGAGTAATAATGAAAAAGCTTATCATCCTGAAATCAACTTTAAAATAGAAGAATCTATTTGAACTAAGAAATGAAAAATGACGAAGAAATATCTCTTCTATCAAGAAGAGTTTAAAGACTTCTATCAAGAAAAATAAAAAGCTTCAATCAACCAAGGACTAACCAATCCAACACCAAACATAAATATAAAGGTAAGATTTTTGAAGTTCAAATTTTGATGAATTTTTGATAGAATGTTAGGTATGTGGTGGAAGAGGCCATGTGGCCTTCGAATGTCCTAGCATAGGTAGGTTAAAATGAAAAGATAAGATTGAAGAAGATACAAAAAAGATAAACTTCTACACAAGCTAGGACAATGGAGTAAAAAGTTAAGAAGAGATGGATGACACTTCAAAAGATTCACACTTCATTTTCATGGCTCTCACAAATGACAATGCTAGCTTATCTGATGATGATGATTAAGTGGAAATTGATGATGAAAGGTATGACCTCTTTTTCAATGAACTTTTATCTCTTCAAAATATTTATATAAAATTAAATAAGGAATTAAGAAACAAGGATCAAGATGTCTCTTTATTAAATATGAAAATTTTAGACCTCACAAAAGAAAAATTAGACCTTAGGGCTAAGAATAAAAAACTGACCTTGTTCTATGAGTAAATTAAGGAAGAAGTTATAGATGTTAAACTTGTAAATGAGAGGCTAGTCAAAGGAAAGGAATCTCTCTAGATAATTCTTGGAAAAGGAAGAAGTCCACATGATAAAAGCATACTAGGATGTTATTCATAGAGTAAATGCCCACAAAAAAATCATCTAAATAAGAGACTACTTCAAATATTGAGGTGACTACTAGCACTACATCAAAACAAAGAGCAACTCCAAGGTATGATACCTTTAATAAAAATAAAATGGTTAGGTGTTATTAATGTAATAGATTTAGGCATAAGCAATGGGCTTGAAATTTAAAGTATTATCACATGAACAATTGGATATATCACAAAACTTTGTGATATTATTTAAAATGTATCTAGAAAGGATACCTAGTAGGAAAAGAAGAAAGGGAGAACAAATCAAAAGGACAAGGAAGTTCAAAAGGTATGGAAAATAAAATAGAAGAAAGATAGTTAGAGAATATTCTCCAATAGATTTGTGAAGGGGAGCTAGTCTTTAGAAGTAGAAGAAATTTGTATGAGAGGAGGCACTTCAATAAAAGGATATCATTCATAATCTTCTTAAGCATCCTCATTTTCTTCAAAAAGCAAGATAAGTAGAGGTAAGTCTTCATTTCACTTTGAATATTTGTTAAGTGTATAGTCCTTGGTAGCCATCCTCTAAAACTTTCTTGTTGAGACATCTAATTATAGATGTCTACCATGAGACGTCTACATGAGAATTTAAATGTCTATGTGAGTTCATGGTATATGCAACATAAATGTCTATAACTTAAAGTAGACATCTATCTTTTCATAAAAAAACCTAAATAGCCATGGTTAAAAAAATCCAAACCTTCATTTTTCCTTCATTCTTCCACATTTAAGCTTAGATAACTAAAGGTATATGACTAGGGCTTCTCTAATAGTAGTGATTTGTGCACTCCAAATTAATGGTGCACAAGAAGGTTGGAATTTCTAGGAAGCCACCAAGGAAGAGCAATAAGTCCAAGGGAGCTTCCTCCAATTCTTTTCAATTTTGATCCATTGACACTTAGCATTAGTTTGAGGTAACTCAATTCATCTCTATTATTTCTGAATGTTCTCTTTTCTTCCAGCATCATCATCATAAAGATTTAATCACATTTTTCAAGTGCTAAATTAGGTTTTATTTATTTTCCATGAACTTTTATATGCTTGAAATTCTCATAAGATAATTTTATAGTAATATTATTGTTACTAATGCTTTTGTTGGGGCTTTTAATTTCATTGTTGGATGGATGTTGATAGAGATTTTTCCTTAAGTTGTAAATGCAATTCTTGGGATATCTAGTGACGATGTTCATAGGGTCACCATTCACTCCATGAATAATATTTTCATGAATCATGTGATCCTTGTTTCCCAAGATGAATTTTGCGATGCTTTGTTTGGGTAGTCAGTGGTAGTGGAAGAATTCTTAAGAGTCAGATGGCTTTAGATGCTTTCACCCTCTCTCTCATTATTTTATATAATATTATTGTAAAAGGATAAAGTTATAGCTATTTTTTGCTAGCCTAAAATTTTTTTCTTTATTGCCTTCTCACTAGGAAACCTTTAGAACTAGGTCATATTCTTTGCTGAGACATGTTGGGTTTGTTCACCAAGGAGAGAATATATGGGCATCCTCACCTCATTAGTTTATTCATGACCTCCTCACCTACATACCTTCTCATGTAGAGGCTACTTCTGATGATGAGACTAATGAGGCTTCAAAGGTTAGTGATTAGGGTTCTTTGTTGGCCCCTCTTTTTGGATGATGTCTAAAAGGGAAATAATTTTGGATATTTTGTGGTTTGTATGCACATGTACATTGTGGATAGAAAATGATAGTATATTATGCCTCTTGTATGTGATGTGCTTATGTATGAATAGTTTTTTGAACTTCATGTTTTTTGTATATGGACTCATCAGCTATGTTAAAGAGACAACTTAGCTCTTGGACAATTTATGGAGATCTCTTGTTTTTATTAGTCCTTCTTATAGTGAACCTATTATCTTAAGCCCTTATATTCTTATCTCAATGATACCCTTGGCTTCCATTGGAATTTATAGATCTTAATTTTTCATTTAATATTATTTAATGTATATGCCATAATATGCACTAACCAATTTTCTTAAGCTTTTGACATCACCAAAAAGGTGGAGACTTTTGACCTTTTGATATATTAAAAACTTAAGGAAAATGAAGAAAATAGAATATTTATGATGAATGATGATTTTTCAAGTCATGAACAAGAATTCCACAATGAGAATTGAGAACTCATGGAAATGAGATCTACAATAGGATGATAAAATGGAGACTACATGGACAAGATGAGAACATAGATGAAAATGATGACTACAAATCAAATGAAGATGCTTCAAGGACTACTAGGAAGGAAAATAGATAAGAGAAAGCCTTAGAAGTCAAAGCTCAAAAGTTGAGGAGACATCTTGAAAAAATAGTAGATGTCCCACTCTAGACATCCCACCTGCCAAATAGATGTCTCTCTTGAATTAAGACCAATCTTTATTAGATGTCCCAACTTTGAAGTAGATGTCTACACTAGCTATTTGGTAGCCATTGCATAAATTCCAATGATTCTTTGAAACCTCCAAAGCTATAAGATGATATCAAATTCTTAGGAATTGTGCAAGTACTATTTACAAAATATCAATCATTTTCTATTCTATGAAATTCTATTATTTCTCCTCATTGTAACATCATTTACTTTATCATAATTTGTATTAAGCTTCAAGTAAAAGGACCTGTAAGTTTAGTTACATTCTTTCCTTGTTCTTTTTCTTCTTTCTTGTAACCCTCCAAGGTTGATGTGCTTCTTGCAAGTCATTCATATTGAGCTTGTTGAGATCTTGCAAGATTGAGTGATTTTGCAGCATCAAAACACTTCATAGTGAAGCTTACTTTTGTAAAGGTTGTGGGATCGTTGAAACTACATTTTGAGCTTGTTGGAACCTTGTAGGATAGAGTGGTTTCACAGTGACAATATAGTTTGGAGTGGATTTTAGAGCTTGTATAGAATGTCATTCCCTTCAAATCATATTTTTTGAAGAAACAAAGTTCAAATGTATGCATAGATTTTACTCTCTGAGTGTGGATGTACCCAATTTGGGGAAGCATATAAAATTTGATGTGTTTCTATGGCTAGTACAATTTTAATTAGGAAACTTATTCAATCCTCCTTCTAAGTTCTTGATCTATAGGTTCTACCATGCCAACAAGAAGAGTTGTTAAGCTTGTAGAAACTAACAATGGTTCTACAAGTAAGATTTAAATTGGTTTTTCAAACTACAATAATAATTAATTTAGAATAGACGTATATAACCAAAATGATGTTCTATGAACAAAAGGTAAATTCATTCTACAAGCCATGTCAGCATGAAAATCTAAAGTAAAGTATTGTTTTAAAAGCTTGGATATGAGGCTTGTAACAAAAATGATGAGAATGGATTCTACACATGTTCAATTATGATTTTTATCCAACTTAATAAATGGAAGCTAATCAAGGCTTAATGTAAAGAAATTGTTAAGAGATATGGGCTGAGTAGACATTAAGAGGATCTGGAAGTTATATAAGCTTAACAGTAGAAGAAAGTTCATAGAACCAAAATTTGTTTCTATGTGATAACTCTAAATCAATTCTATGATGTCATTTTTTGATAAGAGCATAATTTTTGAAACAAAAAAGACAATGGTTCTATGGATTAGTTTTGTATGCAATGTAAGATTATGAAAGAGCTCTATCTAAAAGTTTAAATATGAGACCTATGATAGAGTAGCAAGCATGATTTACATACATACTTAATTAGGATTTTATTCTATTTCTATAGATCCAAGTAAATAAAAGATTAGTAAAAAGAGAATTTAATATCTACAACCAACTAAGAGCAATGTAAGCAATAGGTTCACAAAATCAAAAATCAATTCTACAAGAATCTCTTGGATTCAAACAATAATTAAGCCCTATAGAAAATGAATATGCAAGATAACATAGATCTCCATGTTATCAAAAGCTTAATAAAGCTAAAATTTAGTCCTTAAGCAAGCTTTCCTTTCATTTTTGGAAGTCACAAAATAAGTAGAACCAAAAAATTAATTCTACAAAATAGCTTGAGTTTGGTTCAACAAACCATCTTAACATGCTTTTCATTAAAAATAAGAACTAAAAAACTTATTGTGACTCTATGAAATGGTTCTACTTACACTCTTTAATGACATGTTAAGAAAAAATAAAGAGATAGATTGATGAAAGATAAGATAAGTATTAGAACAAATATTTTCATATCAGAGCTTGCAAGCATTAATGATACCAAAAAATTAGCTTAACAAATTTAAAAACATATGACATATGTTGAGAGATGATTCTAACAACCTATTTTCCAGCAACTAAATTAGAATCAAAGCTTCAGGTATTAATCTATGAATTCATGTTGAATTTATAGTTATAGAGCTAGTATCAACTAGATATAGAGCATAGTTACAAAACATAGTAAGAGCTACACTACGGAGCCAAGAATTAAAATTTCAAAGTATAGGAAAGTCTTTAGAAAAAAGCTTCCTTTGCATGGCATCAAAATATCTCATAAGGAAATAGAAGAACTGCCTTAGAAGTTTTAAGATGTTAATACATTTGACTTCTTAAAATAGTCACAAAATTTTAGACTAAGCATCTATAAAGTGTGTTAATGGATTGACATTTGGAATTTAGAGCTAAAATAAGAAGAGAAATAATTATTATGTTTTGATGAAGATAGCTAAGAAGTAAGACCTCAAAAACTTGGAAAAATTAAGGATTGACACATGGTCTATGAGAAGATGAGTGTTTAAAAGCTTAGATTTAGATCTAGGACTAATATAATAAGAGATAATATTAGTTTTCTAGTTTTTGAGATAATTTATGAAAATAACAAACTTCATTTCAAAGAAAATATCAAGCATTTCATTTACATCAATGTTAGAGAATAATGTGAGCTTTGTTCTTAACATTATTCTCATGTCGAGAAAGATCATTAGAGTTTCACTAGCATAAATTGCAAAAGCTTGAGGATATCGAAATACTATACCAAAGATGATAGAGCTTAGATTTCCCCATTAAATCTTTGTTTTAGTTTTAAATATTTTTAGGGTATGAAGTTAATTTTATCATAGATTATCATATTTGGGCTTAGGTAGCTTTAGAGAATAAAAAGAAATTTTTTTATTTTAATACATAAATAATATTTTGGAATAGAGCTTAGTAGAAATTCATGAACATGGAACATAATTAAATTTAAGCTTATTTTCAATGGATTCTTCATTAAGTGAGATATCAAAATCTTAGCGAATAGTCCTACTCTTTATTCAATAGGATCCTTAATATAAAGCTTAACCTAAGGATCCTTGCTATGACTTCCTCCCAACCATGTACTAAAAGAGCTATCTTGATGTCCAAGCTTTATAATTTTTGATGAATTTTATACATACTCATTTATTTAAGTTTATCCTAGGACATTTTCCACTGCTGGTAGATTAGTAGATTATTATCAAGAACAAATGTCATGGAGATATTTTTCTTCATGTTAATTACACTTAGATTTTAATAGTAGGATTTAAAGCCTAGGAATATAAGGTTTGAAGATTTGTAGCTTCATATTCAACAACTTTGAAAGTAGGAAGATAGATGTTGAAAAGCCCTTTAAGGCATGATTACAAACATAAAGAATATTTTTCTTTGAAATTTGTAGTAAAATTAATAATGCAAGGCATCTTAAAGAAATAACAAAGAGATATAAAGAGTAGTGTAATATTCCATTAGTACCTAAGAGGATATATTTATCCACTAAGACTCAAAAGGTGAATAATATTGATCAAATAGATGTAGTATATTAGAAAGCTTTAGGTAAGGAAGTAAATTAATCCAAAGATGAAGTTTATCAATGAAGCTTCTTACCTCCTCCTATAAGACCAAATATGAAAGTTTATAGGTGGATGAATAGCAAAGATCATCCTTTGGCTAGAGAGTTTCTAGAAGAATATTTATCTCTAATGGAGGAAAATTAATTCTCTTGGAAGCTTGAAGATCTTGAAGAGGCTATGCCTGATGAGAGGTTCCCACCTAGCAGTTCTAAATATGCAAGGGTTAAATATGCTAAGAAAAGAAAAATTGAAAGGATAAAAACAAATAAGAAAAAATTAGTAACAAGAGCTATAAAAATAAGAACAAGAAAAACTTGAAAAGATGTAACTATAGAAGCTACTTGAACAACAAATACTAAAGCTTCAACAAAAGTGGAAAGGAGGGGAAAGCTCATCATTAACTTTGACAACTCTAGATTTCTCCTTAGGCTATCTAATGAAATGAGTAGCTTAATATTTTAAGATAAAAGGCAAGAAGGAGGAGAATCATTTTAAGCTAGAAGAACTAAATAAGGTAGAAATTGAAATAAGTATCATTGTTTCCTATAAGAAATATGATCCTCAAACTAGAGGTTAGGAACTAGTAATGTCACATTAAGACATGTTAGAAACTATGGCTAAACTGATCAAATATATTGGACAACTATATGACAATCAAATATCAATGCTTAAAGAGTTTTTGATACAAAATAAATATGAAATAGCTCGCTTAAAAGATTATAAGGATATGAATGAGAAGCTCAAAGCCACAATTATAATTAAGAAGTGACAACATGAAAATAAATAGCAAGAAATGATAGCCATTGCAAGATCAAAATTGGAATAATCTAAAAAGATAAAAGCTTCAAATTATAGTTGCTACAACCAAAATTTCATGAGCTAGTTATTGAATTTAATTATGAAAAACAATTGATGCAAGAAATCGAAGCCAAGATTGAAAAACCTAAGAAGAATCAAATTATATTTGCTCATATAGATCAAAGGGTGAAATATTTGATTAGAAAAACTACCAAAATAAGGGAAACACTGCCACCATATAAAATAGAATTTTTAAGATAGTATGATAATGTTAGTTGTAAGAATAATGACATACATTAATTAGAGGATGTTAGAGCTAGAAATGTTTTTTTAACTATAGGAGTAGCATTGAATGAGCTAACTAATTCATTAGTGAAATTTGGAGCTAATGAAGCATAAGTAGAGGAAATTATTATGAATCTTAATAATACAAAGCCAAATACATTGAATTAAGCAATAAATATTGTGTTCAATTATAAAAGAATATCATAATAGTTATCAATAGAAGGGAATGAAATGATTTAAATTAAGAAGGCCTACCAAGTGGTTGAAAAACTATCAATTAGCTTACAAATTTATGAAAAAACTATGAAGTTAATTAAGCCATAAATTTATAACTATTGTAATTGCCAAAAGGTACTATATAAAGATTTTAGTAGACTTGTCAGGGAGAGGACTCTTGGAGGAAAAGATGAATTTTTTTGAAAAAAATCTTGAAAAGAATTTTTTTTGATAATTACATTATAAAATAGGTTCACCTTTTTTCTCAATTAGTGAGTTCATTATATAGCTTTTTACTTGTTTAGCTAGGTCTACATATAGCTATGTTTTAGTGAACAACACTCTTCAGAATAATTTATTCTCTTGAAATACAAAGCTTTTGCTTATTTTTGTTACTATAATTGAATGAGATATCTTATTAAAGTGTTATACTTAAATCTTTTTAACATGGAATTTTTATCAATCTATGTATGATTTTGAGCTTCTTGAATAATGCTTTAATCTTAGATTTTGGCTCTATATAATATTGCTTTTTTTCGAATGTAAATGAAACCTTTGGTGCCTAACATATCTTTAAGATGAGAAAGTTAAAAGCTTCTTCATACTACAAGTGTATCAAATTATTAAGTTGATTCTTAAAACTTAACTTATCAAGCCAAATCATGTTCTCATAATCATTTACTTTCTATATCATCATGGGTAATGTTTTGTTCACTTTTTAAGTTATGCAAGCAAAAAAATTATAATGCAATAGCCTTTTTCCTTCATGGAGAAAAAATAGGTAACATTTTTAGCCTGTATTGAATATGAAATTTTGGTGAATTTACAAAAAGAATTAAACTTGTAACCTTTTCTTGCCATCTACATTAACATTAACCATGAGATAAAAAAATGTTATTATTAGTATCTAAATATTTTCTTGTGTTCTTTTAAACTTTTATCTATTAGCATAACATATGTTGCCTATGGCAAAGTTACCATATTTCCTTGATATTTAAGCACTTCCACTTAAAGATGGTAGGTATCTCTCTTGGAATATTATTAATAACTTTACAAAGCATGAAAAATTGATTGTTAAACCAATTTGAAGAGTTTGGAAGCTAAGATACAAATTTATATTTCTAATAGACATTATTTGTTTGAGCTACATGGGATAAAGTGGATGGAGGTATCTATCGTTTTCTCACATCACTATGTATAATGTAACTTATCATTACTAACATTAGAAATGCTATATATGTTGGGAGATAGTGCAATTAAAACTTTATAATTCAAAAATGCTTACTAGAACCAAATCCTTAACTAAGAGATTCTAAATCAAGACTCTTACAATTAGGCTAACAAAATATTATATAGGTTGGACAAGACACCCTTTACACGAAAGTCTAAGATTCTTTAGAAATAACTTATTATTTAAGAACAAAGTCAAAAAGCTTATATGTATCCCTTTATAACTATAATGGTATGTTGTTATGTAAGTGCAAATTTATAAACATATGATTGTTGATGTCAACATTCCCATGCTCACATGGGGCCATGATTATCAATGTTTCTATTTCTCTCACCTAATAAGCATAATAAAAATCATGTGAATAGTGGGAATTTAAACTGTCAAGTGGTGGTCATTAATGATGGTAATTACGATCATTAGTGGAAAATGTTTTAGAAGTTATGGAAATTACAGTCATTACTGATGGCGATTACAGTCATTAGTGGCAAATGTTTTGGAAGTTATGACGATTATGGTCATTAATGATGGTGGTTATGGTCATTAGTGGAAGATGTCTTGGAAGTTACAAACATAAGTGGGCACTTAATTAGAGAATGTGAGAGTTATTACATAAGAAGTGGTGGTGGTTTTTGTAGTCGTTACATGAAACATACACATCATTATGGATGACCATAGCAGCTATAAAATGGAATCTAGAGGGGGGCTCTTGGACGATGGAAAGGAGGTGTAGCTTCCTCTCGACTAAGTAGTAGTTTCCTCTTTTCTTTTCTTTTCTTTATAGGTTTCTAGCTAATCTTTGAGGAGGGTCCAAAGCAGGAGCCAGTAGCTCATAATCTGATCCTTGTGAGTCTTCTCGGAAATGGCAGGAGGGTTCTCTCTCTCTTCTTTCTATTTGCAACAATGTAGGCAGCGCAGTCCATGCAAAGGACATATGACATGTAGTTCTCTTTAGGCTAGTGACTTGTCTCAATGGTGCAGATGTGGGTGGACATCTTTCTCTCTACAGTGGTGCACAAAAGGTGGTAGATGGTGGCAGGCTTTAAGAACTATAGTTTCTGCCTTGTATGGACTGTGGTGGGTAGTTTCTCTTTCTCTCTCCCTCTCTCATGGTGATCATGGCCTTCCTTCCCAACAATGGACACCATCGGCAGTCACGGATCAACAATGTCAATGGGACAAGGGAAAATTCAGTTCTTTTAATTACTTATTGTATTGAAGATAATTATTTAATTTAAATTCCAAATTTCTTTCTAGTTTATTATTTTCAAAAGGCCAGGTAGCCATCTCTAGCTGAGATGATTCTTGGGTTTCCGTAACCATGCAGGAGGTGCCCTAGGCAATAGTCTCCTAAAACAAGTTTTCTTGCTTGGTCTTGGTGTGACCAAAATTTATGCATCAACACCTTTTCTAGCCATTGTTGTCTCATTTTCTGAAATATCTATTTTTTGTTTTTTTCCAGTCCTTTTTTTTAGTTTTCAAAAATTTCATTTTCCTTGTTTAAAACTTATTTTATTTAAAATTTTTGTTTTCAGCCATTGCCTTGAAAAATATTTTTAAAGAATTTTCAAGCCCTTTATTTCCTACTCTCAAAAGTTTGTTTCTTGAAAACTTTCAGGTCTCATCACCCATTTTTCTTTAATCTTTTTTTGTTGTTATTGTTATTTTTTTAAAATCCTTGTTTCCCAATCCCATTTTTAAATTTGTGTTTTGGTGGTCCTTACCTTAGTCCTGGGTTAGATAAGTGGTTTTATTTGATTATGCCATTTTAAGTTTATTTTTCTAAAATTTTGCATTTTACTATTTTCCTTTTTAATTTTATAAGTATTGCAATTTTATACAGCTATTTTTATTTTCAAAAAAAAAAATATTATTTCAATATTGTCTTTTATTTTTACGCAATTTTATAGTTTCATTCTAACAATTATATTTTATATTTTTGTTTTATGAGTGAACTTTTCTCTACTTCTAATTGACCAATCACTCGTCTCTCTACATTAAGGAAACGATGAGCCTCATGTTTTCCAAGTTTTATTCCTAGGAGAGCCCAGACTAGGATGACAACCAATCAACCCCCAGCTCCCTTCGTCAGTAACCCCTTTAACTTTACTAACTGCCACGACATCCCAAAGTCACTCTAGAACATAAATTTGTTCTATGATCCCACAAACCCTACTAGTGATGCTCGCCAACATATACAATGTTTTGAAACCTTACTAGGCATCCACAACATTGTCCAAAATGATGTGGCATGTAGAGTGTTTGTGACAAAATTTAGAACCAAAGCAACCCAATGGTTTCTGATGCTCCCCAATGCCTCCATTAACTCATGGCAGGAGTTCAAAAATAATTTTTTGACTTAATTTGACAAATTCATAAGCCCTACCATATCATCTAGCAACTTCACTAGCCTAAGAAAGCTACTTGGGGAAAATGGTAGGGATTACAACCTGAGATTTCTTCACCAATTGGCCTATGTGCCAAGCGAGATGCATCCACAACCTGATGGCATCCTCAACTTTTACCTCTCTACCATTGACCCATTATTTTTCTATGCCATAAAATCAGACCCTAACATAATAGAAATATAGGGAGCAATGGCTAAAGCTATGGAGCTAGAACAAATAACCCTTATGAATAACATTCAAACTCAATTTGGAATGATGAGTGTTAGCAATCCTATGCAACATAGTCCTCTACTGGCTTTCCCAATGACCAACACTATGTTCCAAACTCTCGTTCCCCTTCAAATGACTCAACCAACAAACAACTACTTTCAAGGTCCCACATCTTCTTCATTCCTACCATCTAACACTAGTTTGAATGAGGATCAATCAAAGGCCTTAGTTTAGTCCATCATAAACCCAAACGAGGTACCTAATCCTAATGAACCCTCAACTCAAACTCAAGATCAAATGACCCAGATATTAACTTCACTTCAAAAACTTTCCAACGAAGTAGTTGAACTAAAGCAAAATAACAACAAGGGTCCTATACAACTAGAAAAGCCTAGTTCATCAGTTAATGACAATTATTGTCACCTCCATAACACTAGGTAGCATTCTGAGAAGACTTGTCTCCATCTTTTAACATCATATGGCGACAACACCCAAGGTCAAGAAAATGGAAAACCTCTTGTTATGGTTTTTAATGTACCTCGTAAAATAGAAAATGAAGAGGTTTCCTCATTGGAGCAAGTTATGGTAAACAACCCCAACCCACCTAATACTTGCTACTATAGATTTAAAGACATCATGAACAACACGCAACAACAAACTAGGAATGACCCTTACACTCCTCCAAATAGAAGAGCTCTTAGTCAATGTAACAAAAATACACAAACTGAGTCATCCCAAATAAACACCCCACAACAACCAAATCCACCTTCTATACTTAGAAGAACTCCACCTCAACAAGAAGTCAAAGATGGACATAAGACTTACAATCTAGTTGAGGATTTTAAGAAAACCAAAGCTAACATCTCAATGTGTGACATTTTACAATTTAATGAAATGAAAGAGGTGATTCAAGAGATAGTTCATAGACTAGAACCCAATAAAGGAAAATCCAAAAACCCTGAAAATAAAATTCACTTCATTGAAAGTCCTAACACATTATTAGTACAAAATGTAAACAATTCCATGATGAGTAAGAAAGAGTAACTTCCTTTTCTAACAGCTTTAATTATTTTAGGAAATAATGTTTACAATTGTTTCATGGATTCTGGAGCAACTGTCAATGTCATGCCACTTGAGATATGTAAAACTTTAGGAGCACAAATGAAAAATGTGATTCAACTCGATGGGTCCAATGTACCTATAGTATGGTCATTAAAAGGAGTGAAAGTGCAACTTAGACAATACCCTATGTTCACATGTTACATAGATATCCTGGTAGTTGACATATCACCTACCTATGGTGTGCTTCTATCTAGGACTTTTGGAGCCAAGTTTGGGGGCTTCTTTAGGTCAGATTTCTCAGAGTTATTAATCCCTATCAAAGGAAAATCTGCATACATGACTATACCTTGAGAACCTTTCTACAAACAAGTAGTTACAACCTTGGATCAATAAAATCAATCTTTGGAAGATTGAAACACTAATCTTTATGTTGGGTTTATTGAGGTTAAGCGTAGTGAACATGTTGAAAATGACTATGTGAGTGGAACTACAAAAGATCCTGTCTCTCATTCAGATCCCATCGAATCCTATCAAAGTTCTAGAGTAGGTGAAGAAAGCTATGGAGATACCTTGCCTTATCAACAACAGAATGGATTTCGTCTAAGTGATCCACCACCTTTAGGGGAAGATAAAGATGTAAGTAAAACCCTACCTTTTAAAACATTTGAAGGTGTGCTAAATTTTAATGGCACATCCATGGAACATTCTCCTAGAAAGGCCATATGTGATGTCCTGCCAAGACCTAGACCTATCATTGAAACTTATATCAAAGAAAAACTTTATAGAAAATGATCAAACAAGTTAAGATTAGATCTTGATTTTCATAATCTTAAGCATCGACAAATTGTTAAACAATGTCTTGACACGAAGTACATTGGTGAAGTCTTTAAGATAGAATACCTAGTCTCGGAAAAAGGTAGAACATTTGACCAAGCAAATCTTCAAGGTAAGTTCCCTCCTATTTGGTCAAGCCCATTTGGAGTTAAAGAAATCATTGGCCCTAATATGTACAAGGTTTCTGATGTGCAAGGATATAAGTTACCTAAAAATTTTAATGCATTCCATCCAAAGCATTTCTACTCAGGTGCCCTACATGGACACCTAGTAGATTCTTAATTGCATGTTTTCTTCCTCTTTGTCATGCATTTCATTTGTATATAGTTGGATTTGCATATTTTCTTTGCACTTCCATCATTTCTTTCCTTGAAAATTATTTTGATTTTGGCTTTGCATATGATTTTAATAATCATTATGATCTTTTGAGTTACTAGGCGTTGGGTCATCAAACCACCATCCAAAAATAAGGTGAGTATAATAATGTGAATCAAATTGTAATGAAAGGCACATACACAAGGGTTGAACTACACCATGGGCAAAGTTTCCTAAAAAAAATGGAATGAGGACCATGTTCACTGGTAGTGTAGCCAGACTTGTGTTGGAATTCCTACCTGAAGAATGAAGTACACCATGCACAAAGTTTCCTAAAAAAAAAAAGGAATGAAGACCATGTTTATTGGTAGTGTAAAAATTTCTTAAGTGTGATGGGGTTTAGCAGCTATCCTAACCTAACCTCCATTACCCCTTTTGAACCCATTTTCAAAATAAAGAGAAAAAAAGTTCCAAGAAAAAATTTGAAAGTTGTGACTAGCCACAATCTAATATGAGCCTGTCCTCCTCATTAAGTTTAATATGGATCTTGTGCTCAAAGTAGTCTGCATGTTGTTGACTTTTACTTTGTAAGAAGATTAGGAAATAAATCATAATTCTATTTTAATTATATATAGATATATATAGTTAAGATAATAAAATTATATATTTAGAGTTTGATTAAATAACATGGTGTGGTTTGGGTGGCCCATGTCTAGTTCTCTTTTGATTATTTGGTTATTTTAATTATGTTTAGGTTAATATAGTTTACTTTGAAGTTTCTTGTTTTATGATGTTCATGATTCTCAACCTATTGCATCTCATTTTAAAATTTCTATGGTCTTGTTCCTTGCACTAGCATGCAATTAAAAGTTTGGGGGCTAAGTGTTGATGTCAACACTCCCATGCTTGCATGGGACCATGATTATCAACGTTTCTATTTCTCTCCCCTAATAACCACAATAAAAATCATGTGAGTAGTGGGAATTTAAACTATCAGGTGATGGTCATTAATGATGGTAATTATGATCATTAATGATGGTGGTTATAGTCATTAGTGGTAAACATTTTAGAAGTTATGGAAATTACACCATTTTAGAAGTAATGGTGGTTACAATCATTAGTGGCAAACATTTTGGAAGGTACGATGATTACAATCATTAATGATGGCAGTTATGGTCATTAGTGGTAGACGTTTTGGAAGTTACAGACATAAGTAGGTACTTAATTAGAGAATGTGGAAGTTATTACACAAGAAGTCATAGTGGTTTTTGTAGCCATTACATGAAACATACGCATCATTATGGATGGCTATAGTAGCTATAAAATGGAGTCTAGAGGGGTGCCCATGCATAGGAAATAATACATGCAGTTCTCTTTGGGCCAACGACTTGTCTCGGTGGTGCAAATGTTGGTGGACAATCTTTCTCTCTACAGCAATGCAAAAAATGTGGTAGATGATGGTAGGATTTAAGAACTGCATTTTTTTCCTTGTGCAGACTGTAATGGGTAGTTTCGCTTTCTCTCTCCCTCTCTAGTGGTGATTTTGGCCTCCCTACCCATCAATGAACACCATCGAAAGTCACAAATCAACAATGTTAGCAAGACAAGGAAAAATTCAGTTCTTTTAATTACTTATTTTATTGAAGATAATTATTTAATTTAAATTCCAAATTTCTTTCTAGTTTATTATTTGCAAAAGGCTAGGTAGCCCTCTCTAGCTGAGACTATTCTTGGGCTTTTGTACCCATGGGAGGCACCCTAGGTAATAGTCTTCTAAAAAGCATTTTCTTCCCCAATGTTGGTGTGACCAAAATTTATGCATCAACAATGACAAAGGTAAGTTTAAGACTATTTTATATGGGGTCTTGATCATGCTAATATTTCCACATTCCTTGCATTTAGAGACTAGTAGCATGCTTCCAACTATCTAGCAGGACCATATGGCTAGGTGTGTGATTAATAAATTTTAAAATATTGGTTTGAGAAATACCTTAGAATTGATGGGGATACCATGTATTGAAGGATTTTGAAAGCAACCCTATGAAAAGAGTTACATCAATATAATGATATCAAAATGATAATTGAAAATATTGAAACACCCCAATATTCGAAGGCATGCTTGCTTCACAATATCTTTGCAATTCGCATAGCATTACGGTAGTTCTTCAGGAGATGGATGCTTTGATTTTTAGACTGTCCGCTTCAACAAGTTTTCTAAGTCAAGGAGTCTTGCTACGCTACGCTACACCATGTAGCATAGCAAACTTTAGAAGACGTTTGTAGAAGCATAGTGCTACGCTATGGTGTGCTACAGAATGTAGTGCAGCGTAGCAAAAGCTGGACAGTTAGTCCCCTCACCCGACTTCAAGTCCTTCAACAATGTCTCCTTCTATCAGAAAGTGATGAACTTGGCAAAAATCAGGCCATGTTTGCTGCTACACTATGCTAAGCTACATGGTGCAGCAAAGCATAGAAATTCTGCAAAAGTGATAGAAGGCAACTCGAAGGGCGGGATAAACAAGTTCATAAGCTTCATAGCGCAAAAGGCAAAGTTTTCAGATTGGTGATGTTTTCATGACTACAGACAACTGCTATGCTATGATATGCTACGTAGCGTAGTATAGTGTAGAAAATCTGTGACCAGTAGTCACAACACTACAAAGGTTTCCAACAAATGCAATAGGGCACAATGCAAATTTCTTGCTTCAAACTAGCGGCTACGCTATGCTATGCTACGTAGTGTAGCACAGCGTAACAAAATGCTATGCCATGCCAAACATGCTACACTACAAAGCATAGCTAAACATGGAAAGTTGTTCTGCAACATCAATGCACTTCAACTAATTGCACCATTGCTCTGACAGCGTAATTACGATGTGGCAGGTTTGTAATTATGACATGGCAGGCTTGCCCAACGGTCATGTAGGCACATGCAGCATAGACAAGTCAGCATAGGCCCAAGGCACATGGTGTCCAAATTAAATATTTTGCACACCCTTGGTCCTATAGTTACCATGTTGAGTGATGCATAGACTCTCCTGGGCTCTTGTGCTCTCGGGCACACTCTCTGACTCTCTAGGCAATATGGTCAGCTAATAATTTTTTTGACTGATAAGAAGAGGCTAGCATTATAACCTTAAGCATTGTAAGCCTCCTTTTTAACATTGTAAGTAGTTAGCACTCTTAATTGGAATTTTGTTCTGCTCTTTTCTACCACCTTGGTAGTACTTCGCATTGTTAATGATTGAGCCCGTGTTCAAGCACACAGTCGTCTCGTTCTACACGTCTCGGTTACTCTCAGGATCTCTGCACTCCTCAATGTTATGCAATTGATTGTATCCATCTTGACAGAGCAAAGTCATAGCTTCGAAGCAGTGCATTTTTTTAATTGCATTTTACTTTGTCTCTTTCTTATTATTACATTTTACATGTGTTCTTCTTCTTTTACATTTAAGCATCACTTCATGCTATCAGTTTCGTTTTCAAATAACATGTTGCAAAAGGTTATATTAACACCAACTAAGTCCCTATCTGATCAGCCAGACTATTTAGGGTGCCCCATTTCTGTCCCATCTAGCATGGCCCTCACACGAAAATGGGGTTGAGACTATTAACAACTGATGATCCCTCAGTGTTTTCCAGCCACCGACATTTTTAGTTGCTACATTTTTTCACGGTAGTTCTATAAGCCTTTTGCACCCTGATACACATTAGCGTAAACTTGAAACTCATCTGTGGTTGTTTGCACATCATGCGGTGTAAATCAGTTTCCTCAACGGTTCCTCAAGAGCCCTACAGGACATAAAGCCTCCAGTTGCCAGCTAACTTGCCTATCCTATGGTAGTCTTGCATGCATTCTATACCCTATCACACACTAGCATAAACGTGACACCCTTTTGCAGTTTTTTATGCATTGTGTGGTACAGGTCGGTCACCTCCACAATTCCTTGGGAGCCTTACAAGACACAAAGCCTTTTTTTTATTGCTTGCCAACTTTTTTGCTCTTTCCATTCACAAAATTATTTAGCTTTCTAATTTCCTTGCTTTTTTCATGTTTACAAAAATTTCTAGCTTAGTAACAATGACTTCTGCAACTACTATTGCTAACACCTTCAACGTTGAGGTTCCCATCATGGTTCAAGGCACCACTGGTGCCAAACAACCATTGAACCCAATGCTAGAAACACAGCGATCCCTCAGGATCAAAAACTAGGGACCTAAGGGTTTGGCCTAGCAAAATGAGTGCTATAAATTCCTCTATGTGAAGGTTCAGGAAAATCTACCTTTGGATGTACATGAATTCGAGGGCAAACATAGCTTCGAGTTCGCTTACTACAATGAGAAGGAGTTTGTTCCCACTCTCGGCACTTCCATACCTTTAACATAGACAAACCAAAGGCTCCTAGACCAACTAATCTAGTTGGCTAGGCTTAGGAAGGAGTAGGACATAGCGTTGAACTAGGATGATGCCTTCTAGGATGAATAGGAGGAACTCGATTCCTAATCTAACCAAGGAGGTCCAACCAACCCCATTCCTATCCCTCCTACCCAGTCCTTCTGGGCCAACTTGTTGTTTGTCACCGCTCACTTTGTCATCACGCCTATGCTCCCACAGCCTACAACTACAACCACAATGGGTAGCCATGTTACCTTCCTAGCATATCAATGCCCTTATTCTCCTATTTCATTTCTAGCAACTATGCCTCTGCAAACTATTCATCAATCCATTCTCGTAGGTCATCACACACCAATCATGGCTACCCTACCTCATATTCATGTTGTGCCTACTTCACAATCATATCCAACTTCCATTTCAGTTCCTACATTCACATCTATTTCACCCACTGCGGTGGGCCCAAGCCCCTCCACATGGTGGATGCCATTCACTTCTTCGCCTATTCCACAACTATCGCAGATGTCTCGTTATGTTCACCCTCAGACCTACCAAACCCCATAAATGGTACAACCCAACACGGGGCTATGGTCTATTCTGCTAGCGACACAAGTGGTCTTTCGGGCAACACAACCCACGGTTGCTGCTCCAACTGCACCACCTGCTGGGTGGTGGATAGTATAAGTAGCACTGCTCGTGGGGGCTACCCCAATGGTACCAAGCATTCTAGCTCATCCAAACCCTCACAAAGGAAATCAAATGCCTCAAGGCGGTTAAGTCTGACACGGTACAAGTCATGGACTGTTACAAGGATGACCCCATCAGCCTTGCAATCCTTACTCTGATGTTACCCATAAGGATGTTTCTTCCACACTTCATGAAGTATGATGGGGAGGGGGATCCCAATGCACATCTAGTCACCTTTAGGTCTAATTCTCTCCTATTGCAATAATGGACGCACATGATTATTTGTGTCTTTGCTATGTCCCTACCTGGGAGAGCCTTAGATTGGTACCGTGTGTTGCCACGCTCATTCATTTCAACTCTAGAGGAGCTTTTGACCCAGTTCGTGATGTGCTTCAAGTATAACTTGAAGCTGGAAATCATGCTGGACCAACTAATGAGCATGAAGAAGGAGCCTCTATAATCAATCCAGAAGTTCATCCAGCAATGGAGTGTGACCCTTAACGAAATCCGTGAGCCCTTCGCGGAGGCCCACTTGCTGGCTATCTTTAAGGGTGCAGTGAATGACTTTATCAAGTCTAAATTGTACTACCTCGTCCCTCGAACTCTTAGTCAAGCCTTCACTCAAACTAAGAGCATACAAGATGTAGCTGAGACGAGCAAAGACCCAACCTACATTGCCTAGAAAAACACCTTCACAAAGAAGGACAAGGGTAAAGCCCCAATGACCACAGTGGCAACTGAGGCCAAGCCCAGACCTAGTAAAAATGGTAATAAGAACAACAAGAAATCAGCTTTACCCATAGCTAACTCCATGCCCAAGCAAGGCAATGCGTCGCAACCTCCAATTTCCACACCTGAGACATCTTTGTAACCCAAATCAAACTTTGAGCGTAAAGATCACTCAAAGTACACCCCACTACCTCTCAAGCCTTCGTAACTTTTGAAGTAGCTACTGGCAGTGAGGCACATTCAACATAAGTAGATGTCAGAAGAATCAAGTAGAAGACATCAATGCTACTGTGAGCTCCTTAGGAACCCCTCCTTGGCCCTACCCAATGAGCCCTTAGTTCCTAAGGGTTTCTAGCTGGACAAGTTTTATGACTATCACCAACAGTGTCGTCACAATACAAATTACTATCTAGCATTGCAGGATGACATCCAGAGGTTGATCAATTAGCAAAAACTGGTGTTGGATGAAAGCAACCTAGTATGTCCTAAAAACCAATCTATGCATGTCTACACAAACCCCCTCAACACCAAAAATGTCAGTTACATCATCAACGCCATTGGCATTGACAGTCATCCTAGGCCACCCCAGTAGCCATTCGTGGTCTGTGTGCCTTAGCATAGTGCACTAGCACCACGAGTGGCTAATCAAAGCTCACAATAGCTGTTCATCCTGAGAGCGCCTCCACGGGCATCCATCGCCACACCACTTGTTAGCGAAACCATGATACTTCACCCGTTAACATCGTTAGCTTCTTTCATCATTAGGGGGCTGACTCCTTCGATAGCCCCCACCCTGCATAAGATAGCTAAACAACCTTATCATCCTAAAAAATGGGAAGTGCATTTTGTAGGTGATGCATCAAGAGGAAATGTCACCCCCGGTACTTCCAAGCCTATGTCTTTACCCCCTACACCTACACCTTCGTCACCAAAGACAAACATTGCTATAATCGCACAGTCTGCACTACCTTACCAAAAAGGGTCTAAACCTAGATTTGAAGTTGCCCCTCCTCAGGAAATTCATCTTTTTGGATGAACTGAAGAAGAGGAAAGTGCTAAACAAGGGGGTGGCCAAGACCTTTTAGATGCCCTCACTTAGGTCAAGTTGGCTCTAAAACAGAAAAACACTACATTGAGCCTGTATGACCTGATCATGATGTCTATCCCCCACCACGAGGCTCTGATCCACATGTTGATAGTGATTCCGATCAACGAAGACATGCCAACAAAAGAGGAAGCAATTGACTCGATCATGCTTCCCTCTACACCCGCAGAGCCTGAGCCATCCCAATTGACTTTTAGCGATGATGCCATTAGGGAAGGTCTTGAGAGGGGTCATAGTCTACATAGACTTCGTAGCAAGGGACTAGTTCCCCACAAACACAAAATTCATCATGGTCAAGGAAATGCCCAAGTTTAACCTGATCTTGAGGAGATCATGGTTATCAAAACTTAGGGCTATCTCCTCACCTATACATCAGGAAATCACCTACCATACGCAGGTAGGAAGGTGGTGATCCATGGTGACGAAGTAGCAGCACAAGCTATCAGTAATGTAGACATGGAGTAAGGTTCAGAGGTCGTAACCTCTAAGAATGAAGTTCCTGCTTTTGTACACATTAACCATCCAACAAGAGAACTGGCTTAGCAAGCCAGTCCCCAAAATGAAAGAGTATGGATAGAGTTCCCCTTCCAAGCGGGGGACAAAAATATGAATGAGGGCCCTAGCAAAACACCTCGGCCTTACGTTCTACTCAACCCACGATAGGTCAAGAGGCAGCTATGCACAACGTAGCAACCCCACTACTTCCTTCCCAGTTTCCATCCCTTGTACATTCACCTCTTTTTGCTACCCTAACATACCGTCCTTTTGGTATGCTATGCTATGGCCCGAAATGGCCTAAAACTATGCTACACTATGGCCTGAAATGGCCTAAAACTATGCTACACTATGGCCCAAAATAGCCTAAAACTATGCTACACAGAGGCCCGAAATGGCCTAAAACTATGCTATGCAATGGCCTGAAATGGCCTAAAACTAGCACATGAAAGTATAAAAATTTTGCACAATATACAAGTTAATGTAGAATCAATTTCTTTTCTAAAGTTCTCTTCTTTATTCAAAACTTTTTCCTTTTAGACAATGTTTGCAAAAATTGTTACAAAATTTTAAAATTCCAAAAAGAAAATCCCATGTTATCATGGGTTGTCCTTGTTTGCATCATCTTCACCTTTCGTTTCTGCATCATTTCCTTTGGCATCAACATCCCCTGCATTTTCCTTTGCTGATTCTTCATTCCCTCCCTCTATAGGCCTTGCGCCCTCATCTGGAGCCTACATCATAGGAATGAAGTGATTAGTAGAAAGCAACACCTGTAGCTTATAACAGAACATAAGCACTAATACAGTAGAAAGCAACTGACTTGAGAAGGGCCTGCATCCATCTCAAGGGGTATCCGGTCCAAAATGAGCCCGAGGTGATGCCAGACCTCCTCTACTTGATGTGCATCCAATGCTTGTTGCTAGGTTCAGCATCTACAGTAGCTCTCTCCCTTTCGACGGTTGTCCACCTTGGTGGTCCTGGGGAAAAGGAGATGGTTGTAGTCTCTCCTATGGGAAGGTCCACTTTCAGGTCAGGAGATTCTGTAACCTTTACCTACTCCTTGAACTTGGTATAGGCTTTAGAAGCATCAATGAAATTTATGAATGCTTCATACGTAAATGCCTCCATAGCAGTGTCCGTGTATAGTTTACAATGGGTGGCATTTTCCAATTTATACATGTGTTTATGGTTTTTCTGGGATTGCCCCCATTCGTAAACCTTGGCACTGAAGTCTTTCAAATCTTAACACTTTTGGGCTAACAGGTCCATCTACATCAACGTTCTGACATGTGACTGTCCAAAACCTAACGTAGTCTATTACAGCCATGTACCAGTCCTCATTATTAGTGTCACGGGCTATGAGGAACTCGTTCCTCAATTTGAGATCCTCCACCTCGGTGCTCAGGTTGGCCTCCCTTTGCTTAGCCCTTTAGACCCATTTCCATAGGTCCTCATTGACTCACTTGTACTCCCACAAGGAGCATGCCTAGTGCAAAATGCATTTGCAAGCCTCGTCGTATGCGCGATGAGACACCTCAGTCACTTCAAGCAAGAAAGTAGGCATGACACCAACTTTCAAAGGCCATGCCAGGTCCCATTTGAGCTGAGAGGCTACCATGACACAAAAGGCGTAACAATCGCGTTAGCATAGCAATATTAGAAAACTCAAGAAATTCTAGCATAACAACATGAGAGCACCTAACACTACTTCTTACCCATGTGAGGGTCCACTTGCTGAAGGTGGTTGATCATGTCGTTGAAAATTCCCTGCATGAATGTAAACTTGTTAGGGATCTCGACCCATGATTCTGCACGAATTAGAGGTGGTCCTACAGCATCAACAGTGGCACTTGTTACATAACTAAACATATTAGCAATGGCTGAAATAGGCTATGACAAGGTAGACATATTGCTAAACTCACCAGCGTTCGATTGTGGTCCCCCTTCTCGTTGATGCAAAACGATAGCGGTAGCCTTGGCAAAGGTCCCTGCCAAGTCTGTACGAACCTCTTCTTCATATGCTAGTGCCTTTCCTTTTAGGAGACCAGCATCTTTTTCATTCAAGGGAGACTCCTCTTCATTAGTAGGAGGATTCTCCCTAATAACAAGAGCTCCCACCTTAGCAACAAGGGTTCTTCCCTTCTTGACTAGGGCCCTTTCTTCTGAGACTGGGGCCTCCATGTCTTTATTCATCAACCCCATCTTAGGGGCTGACATCTCTTTGTCACCTTTTTATTCTTCTTCTTCTTCCTCTGCTAGCAAAGAAACATGTTTGCATTAGTCCAAAACAAGTTAGCTTAAAGCAAGCACTACGCTACGCTATGTCGCCTAACGTAGCAGACAATAAGAAAGTAAGCATTAGAAAAAAGTGTTTACCAATGGGGGGTTGCATCCTCTGCAGTTTAATCCATAGTCTCCACCCATCCTCTTTCTCCACAAGAAGGGTTACCTTAGCTAGGGGAGGCCTCTTCCACTGCAACATTTTAAGCAAAGTCTCAGCTATGAGACATTCCCCCATGACACGCTACCAGCTACAGTAGGGATCGTCTCTCCTATGCTATCTTGGCCACAAACATTGTGAGCCATCTAATCCTTAGTCATTACAGAGAATGACTTCCCAATTATTTTTGGGGGATCTTGGGCTTGGGTGGTCTAGAGGATCTGGTGAATCCATGGTCTGGAAATCTGGTTGCAATTTTGCATGACCCAGGCTCCATTCTCGTGAACCACCAGAAACTCTGCGAAGTGCTTCAAACAAGCTATGTAGAAGGCATAATGTATATTGGAATGGGACTCTGATTTTTGACGGAGTTCCAAGATTTTGGTCTGCAAGCCTTTACATAGAAAGTTGGCCCAGTTGTCATGGGCCCCCTCTTCCATGACCTCACGCATTATCCAGGCCTACTCAATCCCCAAGACCTTCCCTTGGGTAAGTAGCTTGGGGAATGCACAAGCATGGAAGACAGGGTAGATTTCCTTGGCAGGCCCATCTTTAAGCCTCTTCATGGGGAGCCCTTTTCACTCATTGGCAATCCCCAACCACTCCTAAATGTCCTTCTTCTAAAGGGTTAGCTCCTTGTTGCCTTCGATCCTACGAGGAAACCGTCGGCAAGGACATCAAAAAAGTCTGCAAACAGCTGGTCATTGATTTCAATGACCACCCGCACACCTTGTATGCATGTACAGAAGTGGCCTGCCTTGTTAAAAAATGAGTTGACCAGGGAGAGCATCTCGGTGGTAGGAACGCTCAGATTCAGGGCTAGGAATAGATCCATAAGCCTAGCCTTTTGGATGTTCTGGGCCAAGGAGTCCAAGGCCATACCATTTATCCAACATTGGCTTGCATCTACTTTGGAATATTTGAAGTAGATGTTTGCCCCCTGTGTCTCGGCAGTCACCACCATCACCTACTGGGGCTTCTTCACCCCTATAAAAGATTTTCCAAAAATGTTTAGCATAAAAATGCAAAAAATCCAAGGATTGCAAAGGAGCCCTTTTCACTCCTTGGCAATCCCCAACCACTCCTAAATGTCCTTCTTCTAAAGGGTTAGCTCCTTGTTGCCTTCGATCCTATGAGGAAACCATCGGCAAGGACATCAAAAAAGTCTGCAAACAGCTGGTCATTGATTTCAATGACCACCCGCACACCTTGTATGCATGTACAGAAGTGGCCTGCCTTGTTAAAAAATGAGTTGACCAGGGAGAGCATCTCGGTGGTAGGAACTCTCAGATTCAGGGCTAGGAATAGATCCATAAGCCTAGCCTTTTGGATGTTCTAGGCCAAGGAGTCCAAGGCCATACCATTTATCCAACATTGGCTTGCATCTACTTTGGAATATTTGAAGTAGATGTTTGCCCCCTGTGTCTCGGCAGTCACCACCATCACCTACTGGGGCTTCTTCACCCCTATAATAGTTTTTCCAAAAATGTTTAGCATAAAAATGCAAAAAATCCAAGGATTGCAAAGGCACTTAAGCATGCAACACCTACTACTTGGCCCACCGGGTTTGTACGGTAACAAGAGTGGTGGAAGGTCAACTAGAACTTGTTCAACCATGATTGGTTTAAAGGGTTTTGCCCACTCCTCATCTAGCCAACTGGCCCCCTTACATTGATTGTAGGAAATGGGGTATAGGTATGGATAGGTGTAGTATTCACTCCCACATTGACCAATCACACCTGCCTATAGGTTCTCAGTAGAAGAGAACTCCTGTAGGGCTATTTGTGTTGTAGCTAGCAAACCCGGTCAGTCGTGAACCCCATCCTTATTGATGAAGAACCTAGCAACAAACACATGCTATTAAAATTTTGCCAATATGGCCAGTGTCACACAACATAGCAAAAACAGGCTGCAAAACTGACCCGCCAGCACAGTAGACAGTTCCCTGTGGGTTCTGGAACCACATCGCCATATAACGTGCAACGAATAATGTGTTGTAACGATGGTAGTAGCTGTACTTAGGCATATCCCAGATCCAAGCTAAATGCCTTAACCCTATGGAGCATTGACTAGATCCTTCTCCCTACCTACTCATGATTGCCCCATCCATTAGAAACCTCAGAACACCTTGGCTTGCCCTAGGAAATATGGCTTCGATTATGATGGCTACCTCTTCCTCCTATAGGGATGACCAAACGATCACACTGAAATGATCAAGAAGGTATTTTAGGAAGTCCTATGCTCCTTTTCTGAACTAGACCCCCTACTCTCCCACACGTATCTGGGGAGGAGGAGCGTTGGCCACAGGTTTGCTCGCATGACACAGGACCCCAGCAATTTCCAAGATAATCAGCATTGGCCTTAGCCCCATTCTGCACAACACAACTAGCAAGTGTTAGCATCATGCCTAAGTGTAATACACAAGCAACGTAGCAATACCTAGTAGTCCACACATATAGCGTAGCATAACCCTCTTCCCGCACATAGCATAGCAAGAACATTGAAGCGCTAGCGTAGCGAAAATAGCCTAGCGTGGCAATAGAGCAATTAACCCTAACAGGGTGATTAACAATACACCCCTACAGAACATGTGTCGCACTATCACAACACACATGGCCCAACCCTCCTCAGGGTCCTACGTCATGCCATTCGAAAGCCAAGCAACTTAAACTACCCAAACCCCCACAATTATGACAACCACAGCAGTGGCAGTTCAAGCCACCTTGCATGCAATGATGGCATAACATTTATGCACTCACCATGGCGAAAATGGCAATAGCGGCGATGCAAAGGCCAAAACAACGCGATGACAGAAAACACATGTGGCTAAGACTAGGATGCAAAAACAAAAGTAGAGAACAACAGAAGCAAAAAATGATAACAAAATCGTGAAAAAACAAAGAAAGCATAGTAGCCTACTGGGTCAATGGCGTGTTGTTCCGCACTGCGATGCATGCTTATGTCACATGCCCTAGGGTTTTCTTTACCTCCTTGACCTTTGCAAGTGCCAACTTCATGCATTTATTCTTTGAAGCCATTGTCCTGCTTGCAAATTTTTCCTCCTCACTATGCAGAAAATCGCCTTGCTCGCTGTTAGCACAATCACTCTACACTCCGAAATTTCTTTGTGCTCTGAATATGGGCTCTACACTCTTACGATGAAAATGATAAGCTTACTAGGGTTTAATTCCTATTTATGATCGTAATGGTAAAAAAGGGAAACCTATCACTCTCTCTCTCCATCTAATGTGGAGTGCACCGTACAGCGTAGCATGCTCGCCATGACATTGTAGCACTGTTAGCATTAAGACCTTGACATGCTTCAAGATAACTACTTGCTTTCCCAAAAAATGAAAAAAAAATAATATATATTTTTGATTATCCCGGTCCGAAAAGACCTTGAACTAGCAATCGTAGCATAGTTGTGCTTTTATCAGTTTGGAAAGACCTTAAACTAGCATTTTTCGATCTATTATACGTTCATAGTCTGTAATGATACTAAAATAGCAGTTTCACATTTTCGCATCGACTGTTTTGCATTCAATAGTAGTTACATGTTCTCGCATCGACAGTTTTACATTTTCTATTTTAGCAGATTTGCATCTCCATGCCATAATGGTTTGCCATGACTTTAAACTGGAAAAATTGTAATCCTTACATCATACTTCGCTAGTTACATCTTGCCATTGCTTTGCAAGTTTTTATTATACACAATTACTACCAACATGTGCCTCTTAACCAGGCTTTCATCTCATTGTGATAGGTTAAACAAAAAATGAAAATCCATCATGATCTCTCCATGCCTTTAGCCCTAGCAGGTCCACATGGCAAGCTTGCAAGAAAACTAAACCCAAACCTGATAAACTAGGGATCAACCATAGCTAGCACCATAGCATCCTTAGAAACATCCCCAGACTGGCCCGAGCATTTGGTCTGAACCCTAGATTTAGAGGCTAGGGATGTAACTGTGGACCCTCTCGTTGAGACGCCTGTGACCACATCCAAGGGAGAAGTAAAAACATTAAAACTTAGCTCCCTCCTAGCTGCGCACATGCACAAAAACGTAGCTAAAATTCCACAAGACAACATCAAAGTCTTCGCATGATCATACAGCAACATGTCAGGTTTAGATTCAAGGCTGATATAGCACAACATCATCCTAGACCTGCACATGAAGGCAGTCAAGAAGAAGGCTCGTCAAGTCAAACTAGAAATTACACTGGCCATAAGGGATGAAATCACCAAGTTATACCAAGCTAGTTTCATTCGCATAGTTGATTATTCAGAATGGGTGTCCAACATTGTCATAGTTTCCAAGAAAATTGGAGGAATATGAATCTATATAGACTTTTGGGATTTGAACAAGGCG
Organism: Gnetum montanum; assembly: GCA_015680685.1. Classification (NCBI taxonomy): domain Eukaryota; kingdom Viridiplantae; phylum Streptophyta; class Gnetopsida; order Gnetales; family Gnetaceae; genus Gnetum; species Gnetum montanum. The sequence continues at coordinate 225,902 of MNCI01020791.1, read as the reverse complement.
ATGATCAAAGATGATTTTCCACTTCCAAGCATCGATCAACTCATCGACACTATGGTTGGTCATGCTCTGTTATTCTTCATGGATGGATTTTCTGGCTACAACCAAATTCACATCAACCCAAAGCATTAGCTAACAACAATCTTCATGACCCCATAGGGTACTTGCTATTACACCATGATGTATTTTGGGCTCAAGAACATTGGAGCAACCTACCAGCAAGCCATGACCTATATCTTTAGTGACTACATCCTAGAAACGTTAAATGACTATGTGGATGATATAGCAGTCAAGTCCAAGGAGGCAGCTAATCACCCATGTGATCTAGGGGTAGTCCTTAAGTGTTTCCAAATGCATGATCTATGCCTTAATCCTAAGAAGTGTATCTTGGGTGTGAAAATCGGACGCATGTTAGGGTTCGTAGTATTGAAGGCTGGAATAAGGGTGGACCCTGACAAAGTCAAGGCCATCGTCAACCTGGCACCTCCTACAAACCTTAAGGAGTTACGTGGATTGCAAGGTAGGGTAGAATTCATCTGAAGGTTTATAGAAAAGTTAGCTAACAAGTTGCATCCCATGCAACATCTTCTAAAGAAAGGGGTTAACTTCGAGTGGACAACCCAATATCAATGAGCCTTCGATGACTTGAAAGAAGAGCTTTCGCACCTCCCAACTGTGCATCTACCATAGAGGGATAAGTCTTTCTTCATCTACCTTTCCACCTCTGACACATCTATAGTAGCACTACTATGTCAAAAATGAGACGACGGATCTAAGGTACCAGTGTATTATCTGAGTCATGCATTGATAGTGCACAAGGTGAAATACAACAAAGTAGAGAGGCATTACCTTGCATTAGTGTTTGCATTAAAAAAATGGAGGCACTATCTATTTCACAGTGTAGTCAACATCATTTTCAAAAGCAACATACTCTAGGATATCACTAACAACCTATATGAAAGCAGCAAGATAGCCTGGTGGAAAGCAATAACCGCAGAGTTCGACCTACACTATGTAAGCCAGTCATCAACCAAGGGTCAAGCCATAACAATGCAACTTACAGCCTCACCCATCGATGACCACGCAACCATAGATCCCGAATTCCCAGACGAACATGTTGGCACTATCAACATCATTCCATCGTACCTAGAAGCTACTTTACACTTCAACAATGCCTCAACCATGTGAGGAGGTAGTGCAGTGGCTGTCATTACGTTCCCCTCTGGGGAAATGCATCCATTTGGTTATTATTTTGCGTTCCCCTACACCAAAAATGTGGTAGAGTATGAGGGGCTACTTAGAGGCCTCTTAGCTGCCCAAACACTATGCATACAACACTTGGAAATCTGCAATGATTCATAACTAGTTGTGAATCAAATCACTGAGGTATATGCCTGCAAAGCTACACACCTGTAACCCTACTATGACCTAGCAAAAATCATGCTTAAGCAATTTGCAACCATAGATGTGCAACATGTGCCATGCAATAAGAACACCATGGTAGATGCCTTAGCCACCCTTACATTAAGAATTCTACCGCACTCATTTGAAAGTTTGCTAACTTCGATTGTTGAATGTACTAAGCCTATCACTCAAGCGGGACACATGGCCTCTATCAATGATGTGGATACCCAAGATTGGTACACTAACATTAAAGCCTACCTGCAACACAGAAAACCCCCAAGTGGATTGACATCTACTCAGAGAGATGTGATCTGAAGGTGTGCCCAGCAATATACATTCATGGGGAATGACACCCTATGTCGACACTCCTATGATAGGATATTGCTGGCATGTGTGGATGGGAGCAGGTGTAGAAGGTAGTTAATGAAGTGCATGAGGGACTGTGTAGTAGACATATAGCACCTAGGGCTATGGATGCAAAAATTAGACGCCTAGGGTACTATTGGCCTCACATGGAATGTGATTGTCTATCAAAATTCAAGATGTGCAACACGTGCCAGAGATATGCAAATCTCATACATGTCTCACCTATGGACCTACACCCAACACAAATCATGTAGCCTTTCCAACAATGGAGACTAGACCTCATAGCTTCATTATCACTACCATCGAGTATTTTACTAAGTGGATGGAAGCCATCCCCTTGAGGAAAATGATGTCTCAGCACATCTGCCACTTCATCCTGGACAACATCGTGATAAGGTTTGGGCTTCCAAAGACTATTGTAACCAATAATGGGCCACAATTCAATATTACAGAAACTCAAACCTTCTGCAGCAACCTAGGCATTAGGCAATCATTCTCCTCCCCATACTATCCAAAGGCGAATGGATAGGTGAAGGCTACAAATAAGTCCATCATCAACTTGTTGAAGCAGATGCTTAACAATAGCAACAGGCAGTGGCACGAGCAAATCCTCTACATTCTATAGGCCTAGAGAATGACATGTAGAACCACAACAAGTAAGACTCCTTATAGCGTTGTTTATGGATCTGAAGCTGTGTTGCCTCTTGAGTTGTAGGTACCATCACTTCGGATGATCCTCTCAGACATTGTGAGTGAAGCCCAGAACAATGAGTCACAGATCATCGACGTTGACTCAATAGAGGAGGAGCACGTGCAGATGCTGAGCTGCATAGAGCACTACCAGAGCAAGCAATAGCAAAAGCACCATGTAGACCCACATCGACAACTAGTATAGAAGGGAGACCTCATCCTCAAGGGTGTTCGTGAAGATGTGAGAAAATTCTCATCCAACTGGGAAGCCCCTCACATGGTCACTAAAGCCTTTGGGAATGGAGCCTTCAAGCTGGCAGACATGGACAGTAATGAGTTCTCCAACCTGGTGTATCACTCATACCTCAAGCTATACTACATTTGAAGCATGAACACATTGAGTAGTGTCTACAATGACATTAAACTAGTGGCATTGAGCAGCGTCCACAATGACGTTAAACTAGCGGCATCGAGCACCGTCCGCTATGATGATAAATCGACAACAACAACAAGCAGTGTCCACTACAACATTAAACTGGCAGCAACCATCCGCTACGACATAAAAGTAACACAGCTAGTCTGCTATGACTATAACCTAGCATGACACATCCACCATGACGTTAAATTGGCATGTACGATCTATTGGGATCTTAAACCAACACAGTAGTCTGCTGGGATGCTAAACTAGCACATGGTCTACCAAGACCTTAAATTGGGTTTGCTTCACATCCCTAGCATTCATCTACATCAAGTACATGTCGAACAAGCGTGCACAGTGCCGATGTGATGGTGAGATGTTGTAGCTCTAGAACGTAGTTCACGATGCATTGGGAACACGATCTAGAACGTACGCAACGCTGCCACCCTTGGCATCGTGTTGATCCTCCGGAGATGTCGTATGACATCACACTAGCCCTTGGGACCTACCGTCACCATGGCCCACCACCCTGACGATAGTTCCTTGGCCAGTGCCTACCGCTAGAGTTCCAATAGTATTATGGCCAAGACACAATGTTTTCATCCTCCAGCCCCCTACCAACGCCTCGGCTCAAACGACGTTTAGCTATGTGGTAGCTGATCCCATAGTTAAACTTAAAATGCATGCCTTTAGTAAGGATTCTAAAGCATCCACACTTACAGCAACTCATAGCTCCTCCATGCCGATGCTGCTAAGGCTGCTGCTGGCCTTTCTACTTTGGACACCATGCACCAACATGGATGTCCAAGAGCTTCAACAATGTCTATAGCAAGCAAGACCTCTGCCCTCACTTTGCATCATGGTTTTTCCACTCTCCATCGTGCTTATAGGATGCGGCCAAAAGCATGTCCAAGCCACAACAGCAAGTGCTACGGTGTCGCAAAGCGAGTGCCTTGACTAGCTTGACTACTTCAAAGTGCAAATTCCATGACATGTATAACATAGCTCGCTACATGGGAAGCATCTATAGGCAAGTTAAAACCCTTCGCAGATGTAACACAACTCATCCTGCGAAGGAAACACTTGTCCTACAAGAGGTCAAAGGTCAGTGAGAGTAAAGATGAAAATGCGAACAAGTCCCTCATGAGCACTCCAGTGAGGAACTCTATGAAACCTCATCTTTTTCCTTTGTCTGAACCTCTGCAAAAAATCAATGCAACACTCTCAAACACAGCTAAGCGATGCCTTGACAATCACCGAGTGACAACGTTAGTGTCATGTCTTTCGTGGTATTTCATATTATTTGTCAATGTCTCTTGAGCCCGTCCTCTAGACGTCGACAAAGAGGGGCCAATGAAACACCCCAAAATTCGAAGGCATGCTTGCTTCACCAAGTGTTTGCAATTTTTACAGCATTACGGTAGTTCTTTAGGAGATGGATGCTCTAATTTTTAGATTGTTTTCTTCCATCAGAAAGCAGTGAACTTGGCAAAAATCATGTCATGCTTGCTGCTACGCTATGCTAAGCTACATGGTGCAGCGAGGCATAGCAATTCTACGAAAGCGACAGAAGAAAACTTGAAGGGCGGGATCAACAAGTTTGCAAACTTCACATCACAAAAGGCAAAGTTTGTAGATTGGTAAAATTTTCACGACTAAGGACAATTGCTACGCTATGATATGCTACGTACCATAGCATAGCATAGAAAATTTGCGACCAGTAGTCACAACACTACAAAGGTTTCTAACACATGTAACAAGGCACAACATAAATTTCTTTCTTCAAACCGATGGCTATGCTATGCTACATAGTGTAGCATAGTGTAACAAGATGATATGCCACGTCAAACATGCTACACTACAAAGCATAGCGAAAAGTGGTAAGCAATTATGTGACATCAATGCACTTCACCTAATTGCAACATTGCTCTGATAGAATAATTATGATGTGGTAGGTTTGTAATTACGACATGGCAGGCTCTCCCAACGGTCATGCAGACACATGCAGCATAGACAAGTCAGCATAGGCCCAAGGCACGTGGTGTTAAAACTGCATCTTTCGCGCACCCTTGGTCCTATAAATACCCCGATGAGTGACACTTGGACTCTCCTAGGCTATCATGCTCTCAGGCACACTCTCTGACTTTCTCGGTAATTTGTTCGGCTAACAATTTTGTTGGCTGACAAGCAGAAGCTAGCATTATAACCTTGAGCATTGTAAGCCTCCTTTTTAACATTGTAAGTAGTTAACACTCTCAGTTGGCATTTTGTTCTACTCTTTTCTACCACCTTGGTAGTACTTTGCATTGTTAATGGTTGAGCCCATGTTCAACCGCACAGCCGTCTCGTTCTACATGTCTTGGTTACTCTCGGGATCTCTGCACTCCTCAGCGTTGTGCAACCAATTGGATCCATATTAACAGAGCAAAGTCATAGCTTTGAAGTGGTGCATTTTTCTAATTGCATTTTACTTTCTCTTCTACTTATTATTGCATTTTACATTATTTTCTACTTCTTTTACATTTAAGCATCACTTCATGCTACCAGTTTCATTTTCAAATAACACATTGCAAAAGGTTATATTAACATCAACTAAGTCCCTGTCTGATCGACCAGACCATTCAGGGCACACTGTTTCCATCCCATCTAGCACAGCCCTCTTGCAGAAATGGGGTTGAGACTGTCAATGGCCGATGACCCCTCGGCATTTTCCAGCCATTGATGTTTTTGGTTGCTACAAATACATGTGATGGTGCTTCACTATCCAACCCCATTATCAATTTTTCTTTTTGAAATGTTTGCATTCTAAATTATATCTTATAGAGTTATTATGACCTATAGTCATTCGCACAATAGTTCTATGAGAGACCTACAACTTGCATTATCTTAATAATTAGGGTTTTGCAAATGTTAGGGTTTCGTACTATTGTGATTTGCATCAGATTGAACTCTCTAGAGTGCAAGGACATGCAATCGGCATGTTCTCATAGTTTTTATCAATGACTAGAAAAACTAGTAGGACGTCATGCAAGTTGCATTGAATCCTTCATTTTTTGAATTTTTTCAAGATGTGACAAAGTGCTAGTCAAATGAGCTCACACTATTACCAAAAATTTCTTTATCCATCCATTGCATCTAATCATCATCACTGATTTGAATAACCTTTTTTCAATACTTCTTATTGATTTCTCTATCATTTTTATTATTAGATATCTTGCAACTTTAATTCTTGCATTGTTCAAGTAATATAGTCATATCTTTATCAAGGTCCATATAAGCTAGTCAATGCAATCATATTTCCTATTCCTTATATCTCTTAAAAAATTTTCTTTTAGAAATCCATGATGAAACTCCACAACATTGTTTATGTGTTGCTGAGCATGAAAAATATCATAAAAGGCTTCTGCTCACATGCCTGAAAAATAAATGTTTTAGCTCATAATAAGATAATAACATTACAATATAGAATCTATTTTTTTAATACAATTATATCAATATTAATCAATTATATACTCACAAAATTTGTCTTCATTTATCCACTAGCTCCTTAGATAAGTAATGAAATGCAAGTTTTTTTGATACCTTTCAACAAACTTGTTAATTTCTACAACATCCATATGAGTTTTGCATTCATTCATAAGATGATCAATATGTTCAACCATTGCCCTTTTCAATGTTGAATCTCTAACTTTTGTTGTCAAGTTCTTCATCCATGTTCTCCAAACATGCCAAATGCATAGAAAAATACAACAAACGAATACTAACTTAGAGATTTAACAAAATATAGCATGTTTAATTTAAATGTCTTCATTTCTTCTAGTCAACTATTAATTTATATTGAAAATTTTAGTGTTTTCAGCATTACTGTACTATATTCATTTCTTATTTTAAATCATCAAGCATGAAAGAATTTTTTGTCTACTATGGCTTCTGAGGCTTGTATCCTCTTAGTACCTCAAAAAGTCAAGTTGTGCTAGCAATTATTGTACACCTAGAGGAGCTCACCCATGCTAAAATAAGTCCATTGTAGTAGTATAAATTGAAAGTCATGACTGTGTGAAGATGAGGCTATAGAAAAAAACATTCATTTATATTAAATAAATGACCTATTTGTTGTACAAAATTAATTTGATGCAACATTTTTTTATAATCCTAAACTTCTAATTACTCCATATTTATCGATGTTGAAGTTAAAATCCATAGCAAGGATCTTGTTTTGAGATAGACCTATCATTGTTTTTAGCATCCATGATGATTGCAACCCAATAATTATTAGGGCATTGTGTTCCATGATCTCTTCTTGATATAAAAAGAAAAAATATTTGGTGTTTCTATACCACAACCACAAACTAATTTTATCATGCTCACTTTTCTTGTAATCTAATATCACATCTTTGCATATGTTATAAATGTCATTTTTCAAAAGAAACATGTCTAACTTTTGAGATACCTGAAATTCTTACCCTTCATTAAAAAGATCTTTGATATACCTCTCATGAATCAGATCTATTAGAAATATTTCATTCCATAATGATACTATCTTTTGATCTATCTCAAGGAAAATATATATTGATTAAGCATGTCTTCTATCTATCATGGGACCAAGCAAGCCGTGGCAATGAGCTCCTGATATGTCTACATGGTTTATTTCTTTTTCTACCCACCTAAGCTGCTACCCCTATGATAACATTTGTGTCATCCAAATAATGATAAATTATATATATATATATATATATGGGTTTATACAATAATATGACAAACTACAATCTTCATATTATTTAATGTAAACTATTTGATGAGTCTTCATTTGGGCGACCACGATATCATGTATGTGATATCATGGCCACGATATCGTAGTCTATCTCCTCATCTATAAATAAGAGGTAGAAAGATAAGTTATAAGATCATTAGCTTTTTTTCATTTTTAGTTTAAGTGTTAAGTTTTAGTTCTTGTTTTTCTCTCAACCCTTTTCCTCCAAATGTATGCTCACAGTGTGGTGAATGTAATTGTACGACATCCTTTATTCGAGTGTGACGTACTTGGACACGCATATGACTGGCAATAAAGATTGAGATTACTTCATCATTGCAGCATTCACTTAGATTAATTATTTATTTACTTGTTATTTACTATCCTAATTAATCTCTCTCACCCTTAAACTCCTGTTAAACGTGGAATGAGCAAGACTTGATTACGAGCATTTAAGTGTGACTACTTGGTAACCCAATAGCGTACCTAGGATCTGCACTTGGTAATCCTAGTGGTAGTCATGCATTAGATTAGAAACAAATCATATGCCTCACTCTAGACTAAACCATACGTGACAAAGCTAATACTAGTCCAAGTGGGAAGACAGTGAACTGCGACCTAAGGCTAAGTGTCTAGATGCCACAACTAGTCTATCTATGGAGTTCGACTAGATCGCATGTGTAACACTCATATTCATATGGTTGAGTGTAGGGGTACCTCACCACTCATCATTGGCATCGTTGTCAGGGATTGTGCTAGTTATCTAGATTAGTTATATCATCCAAGATCACTGTACAGGACTTAAAGATATATCTTTTATGAGACAAAAATAATAATTATAAAAAGTCACATATAAATTCACACACAATCTCACAACCATGCCTCTCTTACAAGACTATAATAATGCCACACCTAGTGAGGAAGTTCATTGGTTCTAATGAACTATATGATAATAAAGATTGGAGTACGCAATCCGAGGTGGGGGTTTCTTATAAACATAAATGAAAGCAACGTCATCCCAACACATGGAAGCATAACTTATGAGATGATGATGAACCCCCACTAGCCACTACAAGCCTAATGCAAATACAAGAGTTTGTTCAAATCTCCCATAGGCATCATAAAGAGAGTCATCTACCCATGCTTGATTTAAACAACTTTCCTAAGGTTTCAAGAGGCTATGACTTAGATCCACAACAACATTTACAAGCCTTCTACGATGCCTGTACATGAAACAACATTGATAACAATTGGCAAAAACTCAAGCTCTTTCCTATGACACTCATTAGCCAAGCAAAAGTATGGTATAGATTGTTAAAACAAAATTCAATACAATGTTGGCCAACAATGGTAGAAGCCTTTAATGAAAGATATCAAACCTACACAAGAGTGTCAACTTTGAGGAAACAAATCCAAAAGTGGAAACAAGAAAAACATGAACCCTTGAACATGGCCTTAGAAAGATATTATGCACTGTTAAACAACTGTCCAGGCCATGGGTTTTTTGAGGAAAGGCTAATGTACCATATCATTTATGGGCTTCATGATGCAACAAGATAAATCTTAGGGATGTATGCCCAAGCTCAACTATATGAACTATGAACCCATCAAGTCCAAGAGCTTATTAAGTGAGTACCTAAAGAAGAAGGAGAAATGACTAGATGGGAGAGTGTTGAAAACATCAACGGGACCAAAATCTCAACTTAACAAAGATCCATGATTACAAAAAGGAAAAACCAACCAATCTCAAGGTGTAAGAACCATCTTTGCCAATATAATAATCATTAGAAGAAGTTGAGGAAAAGATCAATAAGATGTTGGAATTGACGTATAAAAAGTATGGAGAATATATTGATATCATTGGAGATAGAGTTCTGACAACCCAAGCAGTAGGACAAAGTATTAGTAGACAATCGGAAAGAAGGGATAAGGAAAATAAGGGCTCAACTGCCAATCATGCATATGAATGCAAAATTTTCCTATACGATCATCCCAAGGGCCAATGCCCAATCTTGTTACATTTATATGAGGATTGGAAAAGCATGTTACATCCAGAGTTCGTACAAAGATACTATGTTCGATCACAGTGGCAACAATCCCAGTCATGGCCACCCCTAAGCTAGAGACACCCTTCATATCATCCGAGCCCAAACGCTTATCTAATTCAACATCTTGTTGCCCCAACTAGTCCAACACATTCTATCTTACCGCAGTACCATTCTCCTCAATACTATCATCCCATGCCTTCAACACAACCATTGCCTTGTGCATCCTACACTTCTCCTCATTTTCAACATTCTCATCCTTTCCCTCCTTATACATTGCCACCAACTATTCCTAAGGTGTCTACACCACTGCAACAACCTTCGAATGTTACTTGTGCTACTGTTTCTGACAACAGTGAGAAACCTCCTCAACATCGAAAGCGTCCCTTCTTTAAAAATAACTCTGGGAAGGGACAACACAATTCTGAGGACACTACATCCTCCAACTTAGCACAAGTCCCACACTATGGTGCACCCTTATGTTCGAACCCAATGCCTCATGTCACTTCATCAGGGCCACCAATTAACACTCTAACAACCATACGGCCCAATGAACATAAGAATGGAGAGCGACAACCCGATCTTTGCATATCATCTAACGGTCTCAATTATCATAGTGGGTCAACCCTTTATCTAGAAACCACATTTTACAAATTACCCCACTATGTTTACTATAACCAGGTTTGTGAACCCCGATGGGGTAAGTATGACCAGGTCCCAATATTTCCAACATGCAAGAACCCTCATCTTCCATTTATTAATCCTTGACATACTTAATTTTTTAGTTATGCGGGATACCCCGCATTCTAGTAACAAGCAAGATTAATAACCACTCTTTATTTTCTTTAATTTTACAACTTTTTTATTTTTCAGTTTTTTAGTTTTTAATTTCTTGTTTTATCATTTTGTCCTTTTATCTTTTTACGCTTTTGTAAGTGATCTCATCTACAAATAAAACACTCATGTGGATTGTTGGTTGAGGTGTGTTCTATGTTATCAAGTCTCAAGTGATCAATTATGTGGACAGTAAGCCCATTACACCCACTCATCCATTCTACAAATAAGAGGTTTTGTTCAAGGGTACAGTGATATCCTTGACATTTTTAAAACTTAAAACTAATTTTATGTTCATGGTACCTATAATGAAGAAGGATGGACCAAGAGGGAATGGTTAGGATGTGACATCAAGGGGATTTGTGGATTCTCTTTGGTGACATCTATGAAAGTTATCATGCAACATGGTTGTACTAAGATCCTTATAGATCTAATGAAAAATAGGAGTAAGAGTAATCAAAAGGGCACTCAAAAATCCAATGTTGTTCTAGGGGGTCCCACTAGAAAGACATGCATCCATGCTTGAAGGTTGGTAGCTTCTCTAGATTTAGTATTCAAAAAAAGAGAGATAGAAGAAAAGAAAACGAAAAAAAAAGTTCTACAAAACAAAAATCACTCCTCCCTTGAATAAAACGCCAAGTGATCATACGCCTTGTTGTTACGGTACTCTCATAGTTACTCAGCATGGGATGAAAAAATGTGATGTCACTGATTAGAGGAATGGACTTGGTCTTAATCTTGGAACAATGGGTAAATGACACGTTAATCATGCTTTACATGCAGGATTCACTGTGCCCTGGGTCAGTTACCTCATGTCCCAATCTCTACAATCCCTTTCTATAGTTTGTCTCATCTAACTATTCATGTAATTGTAGCTCATGTCATGTGTAACATAGAATTATTACCTCATTCTAGTGATAATTACATGTGTGTGTTTTGTGGAATTAGTGTGGATTACATTTAACCCTTCTAGTGCCCACAAACACTTTAAGTGTGGTTACACAAGGGCATTATAGGTTGGAACCTGCTTTGGGGAGGACCCACTTATATGATCTTTTGTAGTCTTCACTTATGACATAGCTCACACCAACCATTTCTTACCCTTACCATAATTTTCAATGATTTTCTTTCCTTATATCCCTCCGAATCAACATTCCTATGTACCATCACATAGCCTTTTTCTCTACCACCCAAGGTCCTTATTGATAAAACCCACAAATCATTATTCATGCCTTCTAAACCATCTAATTATCCTAGAACCCTTTAATACCTTCCACGTGTCTTGGTTTTCCATTTTTAATTCCAGAAAACCTTCAAAAGTCAGTATTTTTTTTGTGCCTCATATTACTAGGGTCTTGATATCGCATATGCAATATCACGTAAGCAATGTATTGTACGCGATATCGCGTTGCATCCACCTAGAAATAGGTGACCCCCCCACAACACTTAACTTCATTTTTCACAATTCACATGGGGCAGTTTTTTAAATTTTTCTCTACAATTTGTGATTGTGTGACCCTTGCTTTCGTATCCATATCTCGCTTGTTGGTACTCTAATTTCAATTTCTTCTGAGCCTACTTGAACCTAGAGTGTTCAACTTAGTCGTGGGGGAGGCACACCTACAGAATAGTGCCTAAATTTTTTTGAATTTATCATCACCCAAAGGACATTATTAAGGATAATTATTTATAAATTAAGAATGAAATGTGCCAAAAAATCATTTAATCCTTTAGGTACACCCGAAAATTAAAATTGGAAACCACCTAAGTAAAACAGACTCATTATTACAATCTTTCAGGCAATATCACATGAAGACAAAATAAATTAATTAATTAAGGCAAGTAGTAAGGTATAACTTAACTTCAAAAACAACCATACTAATGCTTGGCCCCATGTGATTGCAGATGGCCCCAAAACATGGACAACAGGAAGGTCCTACTCAAGGTGGAAGAAAAGTCCCTACCAGAAAACATGCAAACCAGGAGGAACAATCATTTAGTATTCATCAAGAAGATCCTCCTACCATACAGTCTAGTTAGATGAAAGGAGGAGCTACTGTAGCGCCTGAATAGGGACAACATCTCACGTTTCCCCAAGATTGTGTTTAGGCCATCCACAAAAAGTCCACATTCACTCTGGTGATTTTGGAATTAAACTTTGAATCATTTTCAAAGTTCACTCCTAAGGCTATTAGGGATCACCTCAAAGGATCTCTCTTATGGCCTATCCTCTCTGAAAGCAGTGCCTGGTACCTAGGGAAGATGTACCAATTCTGGCACAATAGGGAGCAAGGCACCACTGTCAACAATTGTGGTGTGTTAGTCGATTTCTCCATGTAGGACATTTTGGAAGTATTAAACCTTTCAAATTTAGGGCCCAAGATTTCTCAGTTATCCACCCATTCAGACCCCAATGTGTGACGGGATTGGTTGGAAAGGGCATATGGTAGAGATAAGACATTTGGTGAGTTGACGATGCAGGATCTACTTAAAAATTGGAACTTATCACCTCTTCCACACAAAGGGCTTAAAAAGAATATCAATGTATGTGGCTAGAGGATGCGTAGTGCTAATGGAAAAGGTTAATGCTAACCTGCCTCATCTATACTTAACAAAGATCCTGAGGTGGTTCGAGGAATGGAAGATAGGGAAGATGGCATTGCCCTTTCCTTGTCTTATTAGAAAGCTTTGCCAACGTGCTGGTATTAGGGGGTACACCAACGATGTCCTATGAAAAGCCAAAAATGTTTCATATGTAGAATTTTTAAAGCCACTAGCCATAAGGAAAATTACTGGTGAGACACTAGGACTAGAAGAAGAAGAAGAACAGATGGCTAGACCAATTGCAACTCAACTTGTAGGACCCAGCCAACCTCCGAGTACAGGACCTAGCCAACAATAGGAAGCAGGGCCTAGCATAGGCTAGGATCAGCCACCATCGTAGTAAGACTATAGACCATCAATGAGCCATCTTAGGGCCATCGCTAAGATGGTTAGTTGGGAAAGTCATGATGACGCAAATCTCTTCCATGTCATTGATGATGCCATATGGCCCACAATTTCTTTGGATCGCACAAGGGGTGAAGTGTCTATTCATAGAGGATGAGGGGAAAGTAGTTGGTCACAACAGATCTCAGGAAATGTGGCATCTTTCTAGGTGTAATTAGAAATTGGTAAAGGGGCCACTATGGTGGTCATCCAACACCTGGATGTTGCGGGAGCTATAGAAGTGGTCACAGATCACATCAAAGAATCATTCAATGTATTTGTTGTGCCACCGAAAGATCTCACATGAGCACAAGATGCTCAAAATTTAGCTAGAATCTCAATGACTCCTGCAAAACATGAGGATGCACTTGATCTATTGCTACAAATAGGACAAGTAATGATGTCCCTATTTGACATCCCTTAGGATGTTACAGTAATTTAGTCAGACCTAATTTCCATGAAGGGGAAGCTGGAATTAATAGAACTGAGGGCCGAGAATGTTGAAGTAGAGGTGCAGAAATTACAAGAGTAGCTCATGGCCCTACAAGCAGCACAACGAGACCCTTTGCAATTTGTTCCCACAGACTAGATAGATAATTTTAGAACTAAGCAACTAACCAAGCTACTAATGCAGAATAAAAAGGTGGCTAAAGAAAAAGAGAAGGTTTTTTGGGATGCCTCTGTAGCACAGGCACAAAATCATGTGCATCTCAAAGCACTTAACACCTTATAGGAGGAAAATAAATAGCTTGTTGCCGACAACATTTGGTTGACCTCTATGGAAAAGCAAAAGAATTTTCTCAAAGAACATTTTTGTCAATTGCGAGAACAATTCATCCAGGTCAACCAAGACATAAGTTGTTTAGCCAGGGAGAACCGAATCCTCTCAATGGAGGAGGTACGCACGATCTGTCAAAAGATCGCTATTGAAATAAGTGCATGGCAAAATGAGGCTAAATGGCATGAAAAGTTAAAGGAGAACTTTTGAGATTAGGTGGGGATGTACAGAAAAATCCTTGAGAAGGAGATCCATATGGCCAAGGCCCACATCAATACTATTAGTGCTTAACACACTGACTGGCAGGCCATATTGGACACACATGCCCTTGCCCACCAAGTGAAAGTTAAGAACTGGGACCTGAAAATTCAGGATCTGACAAAATACATGGTGTTGCAAACCTGTGGTATGCCAACCTTTCCATGTTAACAGCAGGGCACCTGAGAATAGAGCTTAAGCAACAAGTAGTTTTCACCTATGTCAAATATGAAGCATAATTTGTAGAATGTAAGAAGTTATTGGAAAAATTAGAGATCGTAAATTCTAAACTTGAGGTGGTGAAGGCAAGCTACCAAGGCAAAAAAGGTGTCGTAGTAGATTTGGCTCGATGGCTTGCAAATTTTCAAGAATACAAAGATAAAGCCAGAGCCTACAAAGAGGAACAATGGGTATTCGTAGCTTGGCATGTCAAAGCCAATCAAATGTTCCTGCAACTACCCTATCCGTGGGAAGTGCCGACTCTGTCAAACATCAAAAAATTAGTATGGATGGCACAGGATCCTTGGAACGAAGAGGAGAAGCTCTAGGACATACTCTAATGCCATCAAGTCTCAAAACCTGGAGCACAAGATAAAGGAAAAGCACTAAGGGATGAGCCAATGCCACCAAGAACTACATCAGTTCCACAAAATTTTGTAGTTGTAGCACATTCTTTGTGTTGTGTATTTGTTTTGTTTTCATTCCACACTACAACATAACCCCATTTTCACCATCCAATAATCCCATACCTATCCACTGTGTAATCACTATAACTCGAGGACAAGTTTTCATTCAGTTGTGGGGGTATGATGAGTCATCATTTGGGCGACCACAATATTGTGTACACGATATCACAGCCCAACCACGATATCGCATATGCAATATCATATTCTGTCTCCTCATCTATAAATAAGAGGTAGATAGATGAGTTAGAAGATCATTAGCTTTTTATCAATTTTAGTTTAAGTGTTAAGTTTTAGTTCTTGTTTTTCTCTCAACCCTTTTCCTCCTAGTGTATGCCCACAGTGTGGTGAATGTAATTATATAGCATCCTTTATTTGAGTGTGACGTACTTGGACATGCATATGACCAACAATAAAGATCGAGATTACTTCATCATTGCAGCATTCACTTAGATTAATTATTTATTTACTTCTTATTACTGTTTTCCTAATTAATCTCTCTCACCCTTAAACTCCTATTAAACATTGAATGAGCATGACTTGATTACGAGCATTTAAGTGTGACTACTTGGCAACCCAATAGCGTACCTAGGATCTGCACTTGGTAATCCTAGTGATAGTTATGCACAAAGTTCAAGATGTGTACAGATAATCAAGGAATAGATGCTCATCACACTTAGGCTAGCTAGATTCCTTCTCACCCTTTCTCCCTTAGCTTAGTTAATATTACCTTCCATTTCCTTTAGGAGTAGCATTAGATTAGAAACACATCATACGCCTCACTCTGGACTAAACCATACATGACAAAGATAATACTAGTCTAGGTGGGAAGATAGTGAACTCCGACCTAAGGCTAACTATCTAGATGCCACAACTAGTCTGTCTGCGGAGTTTGACCAGATCATGCATGTAACGCTCGTATTCGTATAGTTGAGTGTAGGGGTACCTCGCCACTCATCACTATTGAAGACAAAAAAATCTATCATATGCTACAGGTGTATTGGTTCAATTGAGATTGAGATTTCTTTTTCCATATTTGTTGTTTTTTTATTCTATATAAAAATTCATTGGGAAACATCTCATTTCTCTATTCACCTTCAATGAAATCATGCACTCTTTCTTTGTATATTCAAGCAAAGTCATCTTCATAGAAATAGGATCATTGAAGTTCATTTTTTGAAAAAGGATAAACAAGTGGATCTTGTATTTCTTATTGTCATCCTATTTCCCAAAAACCTACATGCGCTCTTCTTCCATGCATCTATTAAATATTTAACATTGTGACAAACTCAAACTAGAAAAGTACAATATAGAAAATACATATACTAATAAAAATGACTTGGAATAGAAGATGTAAAATGGAATATCAAGATTCTTACATACTTATCTACACTTGCAACTTATAATATTTTTTTTCTAATACTTATCCTCTTCACAACATCAAGCCTTTGACATTTTCCAATCATAGAGTGACTAGTTTGTTTCCCAACCAAGATGACCTTGATGAAAGGATTTCTATGTTTTCAGCACTCATTCGTAGTCAATTTCAAATTAGTAAAGGTAACATCAATCCAATCAAACATACATTACATTTTAAAAGTAGGTGTCCAACACTACAAGCCATACCATTCCATAATTTAACACTCCACACTACAATATAGTACAAATTGTAGTTTAGATGTAGTGACTTTTGGAAGTCTAAAACTCTTTCAAAAACATAAAATTGTTTCTATTTGATTGCTCCCAGATGGAGAAAACTCTTCAAGAAAATATTTTCACATGCTAAAATCCACTGTGAATCATACTACTCTTACAATAAATTTTGGGATTTATGACCACTTCTAGTAACCTAAATTTTACCTTAATTAATGGCTTCGAAACATGGTAGACTCTTCTGGTGGGATTTATAATGTCCTACGAATGACTATGCATCACAATAGTTTTGCAATGACTTTTAGAAAGATGAAAGACTTTATGTGGTCTACATTCCCATCTATTTTTGACTTTTGAAAGCTATCAAGGCTTTTGCTAGCCCTTGTACTAAACTATGATGAATTTTGAATGGTAGTCTACTTGCATTTTAGAATGCAAGGGCATCCAACTAGCATATCCTTAGCACTACACTAATATTTTGGAATCCTAAATTTGCTCAAATTCCATGGCTTCTAGATGCTCCCACTCATTTTGGTGGCTTCACTTAAGGACTACTCATGACTAAGAGTAACATGCTAGTGGTAATGGCTTCTAGTAACCTAAAGATTATCTTATTTGATAGTTTTTAGATGTGGCAAATCCTTCTCATAAAATTTACAATACATTGCAACCCACTATAGAATGAATTCCATTTTTAGTACCTTCAAAAAAGGTGCAAGGCTTCTATTAATCTATATTTTCATCTATTTTATGACTTTTGAAAGGTCTTGAGGCTTCTACTAGCCCTTGTACCAAGCTATGAAAAGCTATGAATTTTAAACATATTGCACTTCAGTGTGTGGGGGCATGTGACTAACATACCCTTGGCACTACATCAAGCTTCTAAAAACCTGAGGTTGCTCCAATTTTGCAACTTCTAGATGCTCCAAATTATTCTAGCGACTTTTCTTAATGACTATAGACAATTGTGAGTAGCATGGTAGTCATAGTGGCATTCAATAAGGTAGCATGCTTTCTATAGCCTAGAGTTCACCTTACTTAATAGTTTCTAAATGTGGCATATCTTTCCAAAGAAATTTAAAGCATAGTACGATCCACTATGGTACATAGTCCATTTGTAGTATCTTCCAAAAGGGCATAAGGCTTTCACTAGTCTGAATTTCCACCTATTTTACAACTTTTGGAAGGTATCAAGGCTTCCATTGGCCCTTGTACCAAACTATGAAAAAATGTAGATAGCAAGCTTGTTGCACCTTATGGTATGAGAGCATGCAAATAGCATACCACTAGCACTATGTTGAGCTTCCAAAAGCCTAAAGTTGCTCAAATTCTACAACTTCCAGTTGCTACTACTCATTCTAGTTGCTTCTCTTAAGGACTACAAGCAATTGCAAGTAGCATGCTTATTGTAGTTGCATCTAGTAAGGCATGGCAGGAACTTTTGGTGGAATTTACA
Organism: Gnetum montanum; assembly: GCA_015680685.1. Lineage (NCBI taxonomy): Eukaryota > Viridiplantae > Streptophyta > Gnetopsida > Gnetales > Gnetaceae > Gnetum > Gnetum montanum. Next base: position 207,582 of record MNCI01020791.1, on the reverse strand, counting down.
ATGTACTATGAATGGCTATGGATTGTAGTCATTTTGCAATACCTTCCATTGGACTACATTTCCACTTATTTGAAAACTTCCGAAAGCTAAAGAGGCTTCCATTGACTCTTGTACTCATATGCAACTAACTACAAGAGGCTATAGCTTGCACAGCTCTTGCATTTTAGTACTTCCTACATGAGTGCAACTCACATGCCATCATAGTCTACTTTTTTATGCAATTCATAGGCAAGCACATCATGCATGTGCATCATACTTACATAGTTTTCATATGCATGTCCATAAGAATGCACCTACCATAACATAAGCTATTTACATCATATAGAGGATATATATAACCATATCCATTTGTGTATAATAATATCCATTTCAATTCAATTCAGTCACACCTCTTAATGTCAATGTCAATCTCTACCCTTGGTGGACTAAGAACTGCCTACCTAATTTCCAAATGGCACCCTACCCATTGTTGTCCATTTCATTAACAATTTGACATCCATTGCAAGTAGTCCCTAAAATTAATACCAAATCATATCTTTTGTCGATTATATTCTTTGTCATTTTTTCTTACTTTTGCTTCTATATTCAGATTTTTCTTTTGTTTTGTATATCCCACAAAAAGCCCATGGTTTCCATGAACCATGAATTCCTATCAGATTATGCTTTTAAATTTGGATTAAAAACATTTGGTTCTTATGAATTTTTTTTTCCAAGAGGCCAACTACCAATCTCATTCTATCATGCTCGATTTTGTCAATGTGGAGTTCTACCATGCATTCTTCATTACATTCTACATGGAACCCACTTAACTCCTTAAGGTCTTAATGTCATCCATATAATATGTCAATACTACCAACTTTGTACATAGGGCTCACTCAGCTTCTTAAGGCTTCAATGTCATGCATGTAATATACCAATGCACCCAACTCAACACATAGGACCCACTTAAATTTGTAAGGTTTTAATGTCACACATATAATATGTCAATGCTACCAACTCAACAAATGGAACCCACTCAACTTCTTAAGGCTTTACTATCATGCATATAATATGTCAACACTACCAACTCAACACATGGGATCCACTCAATTTTTTAAGGCTTTAATGTCATACATATAATATGTCAATGCTAACAACCCAGGAAAATTAAATTTTCTAAAAATGAAGTAAATTTTCTAAAAGTATCTCTCCCTTTAAAATAATTTTTTTAAAAGAACAACTTGCATAGTTCATTAATCTCATTAAAATAAATAAATTTTTCAAAAAAAAAACTCAATTCCAACAATCTTAACCAATTATGCTTCTAAATAAACAACCTAATGCCTTTATTTCCTAAAGTATGTGTAGATTTCTAAAAGCAATAAAAATTTAGAATAAAGAAATAAAATTTCTAAGATAATGTATGATGATATAAATAGGATTTGAGTTTCTAAAAATAATTAAGATATATTATAAAGTATTAGAATTTTTAACATGAACTTTAGTAAAATAATTAACTTTCTAAAGTAAAGTTGATAATTAAAAATAATCTAAGCACATGAGGTTAGACAAATGAAATAAACCCGAATTGAATTAAAGAAAGAAAGCTTTGTTGTTACATTTAATACATCAACCAAAGAATAAAAAATCATAATTTTTCTCAAATAATTTATTTTTAAATTTTCTAAAACCAACTCAAATTTTTAAAAGCTAACTCAATGTTATTAAAGAAATAATTTTCCTAATACTAACTAAAAAATAAGAGGAAGTGCAATGGCATATTAAGAAGTATAATATAAATAAGATGAAATGTGATAGGATGATAAATTTTTTTAAAATATGTACATAATTAAAAAATCAATTTTGTAAAAGCAATTAAGGTTAAACAAGTGAGGTGATCACTCATACAAGAATAGAAAGAGACTTAAAAATTTTTAAAATAAAAAATCAAATCCACCTATTTATATCTAATTAACCTTCCAGAAAGTACTTTTTTAATTTTCTAAAGGAATTTATTTGATAAAGTGTTACTAACTAAGAATTTAATTTTTTATTTATATTTTACCAAGTAAAAATTAAATTTTGTTAGAAAAATATTTTTTAATTATATTTAAAATGATTTTTAATCATATTATTTTTAACTATGTTGCCTTCAATTCAAAGAATCTTGGCTTGAAGTAGAGTAACTTCTTCAAGACTACAATGATTTATTTCATAGTATCTCATAATGAAGAGGATGGTATTTTCATTTAATAATAATAATTCAAAGAACAATAGGAACAAGAATATTATTTTTCATTGATTACCTTTGCAGTGCTTTCAGAAACATTTTTTATTCTTATCAAAAATCCATTATTCATCTTAGTGCCTACAAGAGGTGCAACATACAACATCAGTGTGACAACCATAAATTCTACATTCAAGTTTAATGTAAGATAAGATAGATAGCTCTCTACATCATAAAAAATGTTAATTTAGAATCATCTAAAGCATATGCCATATATAATTATAGACATGATTAGTTTAGTTAGTGAGTTGCTACTTTCAAACATTTATACATGATTAAGGAAAAACAAAGTAATATCTTTGGGGTTAGATTGGTAATGCTATTAGGAAAACTTGGTCAGCTTCCTTAAGCGTTAGACGTGGTACCATACACTTTAAGAAATCCTAATATTATTTGGTTTCAAACATTATTTCATACCATCTTTACTTTAGATGTAGTCTACTAATAAAAATGTGATGATCCAAAACAACTAATGTTTCAAGAGGTTCTTATGAACATAAAAGAGGTTAAAATTCTTAATGCATATTATGAATTTCTCAATTTTAGAGTGAATCTTCCTTTTACATCAAATGGTCTAGATGGTTTTAAGGATTATACCCTTTTTTGACATAAAAAATAAATTATATATGGATAATATAAAGATGTTATTGAAGATGAAATCTATTAATAAAAAAGGTGATGATCCAAAACAACAAATATTTTGAGAGGCTCTTATGAACATCAAAGAGGTTTAAACTCTTGACTCACATTATGAATTTCTCATTTTTAAAGTAAATCTTATTTTCACATCAAATAGTCTAGATGGTTTTGAGGATTAAATGCATTTTTATGATGTCAATGATAAAGTACACATGCATAATATAAGGATGTTATTGAAGATGCAAAGAGCTATTGCTATATGATCAGATAATAGAGAAACCAAAGGATTGATGACTACTAAAGATGATGAAGGAGATTTTTAGATGTTATTACTATGATGTAACAATTCAAGAGCTATACTTACAACTAATTTATAGATAGATGTAGCTTTACTCAATGGAGCTCTTGGCACACTAGCTAAAATAGTGTATCATTTGGGGTAAAATCCACTAGATTTATTATCCTATGTTGGTATGAATTTTTATTTTTATATTGGTTATTTATTTGATAAGTATAATCCTAGATATATGCATGGTAATTTGGTCATTAGAGAAGGATCTCAATAATTTCCCTTATGATCGGCATGGGCAACAATAGTCCATAAATTCTAGGAATTGAAATTAGATAAGGTATTTATGGATGTTAGATGGAAAGAAATTATAGTTCTAACTTTTATAACACTATTTAAGATTAGGACCATTAATGCTTTGAACATTCATTTGGCTTTTTCTTTGTAATGATATAGGGAAATTTATCCAATAGAAAACCTTCAATGTAAGCTTGGGAATGAAATATATTTTGTTGATTTAGAAGAATAGTAAGTTATCTATGAATTTGTTTTTCTTCATAAGCATGAATTCTTTTATTATAAAACATAATAATAACATTTTATTTTGAATAAAGAATGTTCTTTCTCTTCTTGATTCATGAATTGCATCATTAAATCATCCATTTTTCTTTGTTGTGTTATTTAATTTTTTTCATATGCAAGTTTGAATCCATAACTTTCCATCCAATGTTATTATGAATTTTGATCCCTCTATTAATTATCTATTTAATTAGTATAATGCTTAATGTGTGCCTATTACTATGGTTATTAGATAAGGATCTTGGCAAATACCCTTACAATTAGGATGAGGACCATTAATTCTTTGAACATTCATTTACCTTTTCCTTTGCAATAATATAGAAAAATTGTAGTAGTAGAAAAGCTTCAATCTATGCTTAGGGAGGAGATACTTTTTGTTGAGTTAGAAGAAAAATAAATTATCTATGACTTTGGTTTTCTTCATAGCATTGATTCTTCTATTATAAAACATAATAATATCTTATTCATTTGAATAAAGAATGTTCTTTCTCTTCTTGATTCATTAATTGCATCATTAATTCCTCCATTTTCCTTTCTTGTATTGTTTAATCTTTTTCATATACAAGTTCGAATCCATGACCTACCATTTGATGTTATTTTGAATTTTTATCCCTACATTAATTGTCTAATTAATGAGAATAATCCTTGATATGTACCTATTATTATAGTCATTAGAGAAGGATTTTGGCAAATACTTTTACAATCAGCATGGACAGTAATGGTCCATTAATTGCAAGAATGATATTAGATAAGACATCTATAAATGAGAAATCAAAATAAATAATGAGTCTAAATTTTGAGGTACTATTTGGACTAAGGACCATTGATTCTTTAAAGATTCATCTATCTTTTTCTTCAATCTAGTAATGAGAAATTTTCAATCTAGGTTGGTAGAGAAGAAAAGTTTTGTTGAGTTAGAAGAAACATGGATTATCTATGCCTTTTTCTTTACTTATAAGCAAGGTTTCTTCTATTGTAAAAGATAATGGTATATTGTACTTTTGAATAAAGAATTTTCATTCTTCTTAATTTTTTAAATGCATTATTAAATCCTACCTTTTTATTTATTATATTATTTAATTTTTTCATATGCAATTTTAAATTTTTTATCTATTCCTTTTACAAAGTGTTATGTAAAATGTTTATGATATTGAATAAACTTAACAATTGAGTTGCCAATTATATGTATAATTAGCGATTGAACTTGCAAACTTATACTAGAGATACTTTACCAACTACTACATAACCAACTCAATCATGCTCATGTTTCTACAACCATTTGAATGGTTTCTTAACTATTTCTTGTGATGAACCATGATATTGCGTACGCAATATCATGCATGTGTTATCACATCCACCATGCGATATCGCGTACATGATATCGTGTCCTACCTCATCTTCTATAAATAAGAGGTGGCACCCTTGGTTCCCATACAATTAGATTTAGACCCTTAGCCAAATTCTTGCAGTTTTGTCATTCTAGAGTTAGAATTATTCCTATGTGCCTATAGTAGGAGTCATAAAGTGAATGGATCTTTATTCAAGCAATTTGTACTTGAGCACAAATTTGTGTACGGCAATAAAGACAAACTTTATGATAAACCTTGGAGCATATAGATTAAGCTAATTAGTAATTAATTATTTTTTAAAGCTTTCCTAGTTAATTAATATCTGTCTCAACCTTCAACCACCTTAGTTAAATACACTTAGTATGACTACTTCGAGCATGCATGTAGCACTTGCTAACCTAGTAACAATTAGCGTTTGGTAATCCTAGCAGCGTTGCACTAGTTTAGGATGTGTATGGAAAGTGGGAATGGATACTAGTGTTAGGAACATTTAGAAATTAGTTAATGAATAGTTAATGTAAGTTAGCCACTTAGTTCTCTCTCCCTCTCCTTTATTAGCAGAAGACATAAAAAATAAAAAAGCTATAAAAATCATATACCTCAAGCTTACTTAACCATACAACCATGACAATACAAGTAAGTTTGGGAAGACAACAATTGATTAACCCTAAGTGTTCCATTAAGGCACATAAGCACTTGGTCCTTGGAGTTTGATCAGATCATGTGTGAAATGCTTGTATTCGTATGGTTGAGTGTAGGGGTACCTCTCCACTCATCATTGGCGCTATTGCCGAGTACTTAGTTATCCGTGCACTACATAGAACATAGGAAATCATTCATATTGTTAGAATGTTTGAACGAACCCTTAGGGTTAATCAAAGAAAGACAAGACAATAATACATTGCACACCAAACAAGACAAGATGTCTTCTTCTTCACATAAGAGCACTTCACCGCCTAGGACTAACGTAAGAGGCAGTCAGTGGCATAATACACATAACCATGATCCACCAGTTCCTCAACAGTTTTGTGTGGTATATACTCATCCCGATGAGTATGTGCCCGATTTCACCTTTATTCTCCACCAAGATGAACAATTGCATTGGAGAGACTTGGAGGGTAACATAGTATTTCCTCTAGACCAAACAGTTTCCAACATGATCCTTCATGCTCTCACACNTAACATAGTATTTCCTCTAGACCAAACAGTTTCCAACATGATCCTTCATGCTCTCACAAGAATAGGCATGTTACTTTTATACGCAGAATACATTGCATGTGATCATGACTCAAGAGACTATCATCCCACAGAAGTGCAACATCAAAGGGACTTGTAACAGGAGAGATATCATACATCTTTGAAGTGTAAATGGCCCCATGATGCTCTACATCTTTTGAGCGAAATTGAGGATAGTGAACCTGCCTCAACAATTTCCCCATGAAACAATGTTCCTCCTCTTGACATTGGTCAGGAGGTGGTGTATCAAAACCTCCATTCCACTATTCACAACCCTAGTTCTAATACCCATGAATATGAAGTGTTTTGATACCCACGAACATGATAATCGTGATCACGATCAAGGCTAAGACCACCAAAGAAAAGGTAGAAAACACTATCATGGCAATGGTTCTCCTTCTTCTTCACCTTCATTTTCATCTTCACCCTCTCCTTTAGTGTTTAGAGGCAGTCATAGGGAAACCAATCGTGAGGATAAGGGAAAACGATGTGAAAGTCATCGACAAGACAGTCGAGAATGAGGATGAGGGAACTCTAAAGAATCAAAGCATACAAAAAGGGAGAGTAGGGAACCACATAGATACCATAGACGCTATGAACGAGATGATCATGAAGAACCCCTACTCACAACTAGAAGCATGCTAGATATAATGGAGGTTGTTAGATTTTCAACAAGGCACCAAAAGGATAGTAGGATCAAGAGGTTATACATGAACAACATCCCACGATTTGAAGGGGGATACAATGCTAATCCTCAAAATCATTTACAAGCATTCCATGATGCATGTTCCTTGCAAAACATAGGAAACGAATGGAAAAAACTAAAGTCATTCCCAAGGACACTTGTGAAAGAAGCTAAAAGCTGGTACCAGTCCCTAGAACCAGAATCCATTTGAAGATGGAGTACAATGATAGAACTATTCAATGATAAGTACCAAACGTACTCTTGAGTGTCTAACCTGTGGAAGAAAATTCAAGGATGGAAGCAAGGAAATCATGAACCCTTGGATGCTGCCATGGGCCACTATTATGCACTGTTACATCATTTCCCTAGCCATAATTATTTGTAATAGGATCAACTATGTCATCTTGTGGATGGACTTAGGCATGAAATAAGAAGAACCCTTGGGACGTATGCCCAAGGAAGGTTATCGGAGCTTAGGTCTCATCAAATTCATAGACTGCTAGAGCAAGTTGCCAAAGAAGAAGATGAGCTACAAAAGAGAGAAAGTGTAGAAGAATACAACTGAGATCCTTCCCTCTGAAAAAGGGGAGTGAGATTTTGTGAGGAGGAAGAAGAGTCACCACTCGAAGAGATGGTGAATAGGAAAACTTTGCCTCTCCAAAAGTTAACATCAAAAATATCAGCAAAAGTAGACAAAATGTGGGACTCCCTAGATAGTAGGTTTGAAACTATTCTTAAAATTATAGAGGAGTCTAGGGAGTGAGGTAGTGACCACGACAAAAAGAAAAAGAGAGAAGTGAAAAATGCATGTAACAAGGGTAAGGGAAAAATGGCCATCACAGAAGAGGTTGTGGATTTAGATACGAAAAATGATAGTGGATGCAAGATATGCCAATACAACCATCCTAAGGGATGTTTCCCAGTGATCTCACATCTACAAGAGTCTAGGATGTATGAACTCAACCCATGACTAAATAAACAGTAAACACCCCAATGGTTACCTTATCCCCAAGGTAACCCAAGGAAGTTCCACAAACCTTCAACATATTATCCAAGTGGAACTCCACCATAACCCATTGAGCAACATCAACAATGGAAATATCCATAGTCATGGGGGATGCCACCACCAAGGCAATAATACCCATACTAGTAACCTGACCCATATGGCTACTACGTGCAGCATCCAATCTCTTCACGTGACTCTGTTAGTCATGTTACACCACAACATCACTACCAAGCCCGTGAGTATTATAGAACTCCTTCTCCTAGGAGAGATAACCCACAAATATACCATCCTTCAAATCCATCTGAAGCTCTCACATCAATAGCCCCATTACCACTCACTCCAACAATGTAAGGGGAACTCCCTACTCAACCGTAGCAACACAATGCCGCATGGGCTATAAATCCTCAACCCACTATTGGTTCTAACAACTATATGAAGAAAAGACCTTTCTTCAGAACCAACAATCCAAATAAGCTCTTACAACCACAAGTGGTTGAACCTCTGATTGCTTCCCCATCAAATAAAGCTTCAGAGCTCCCTTCAAAACAAACACTAAGTTCAATGCATATGGTTATGTTAACACATGTCATTATTGACTAGATCAAGGCTAGCCACCTTCCCAGGAAATTCTATGATCCTGGAAGCCCTCTAATCTATATCCAAATTGCTAGGAATGAGCCATGCAAAGCTATTCTAGATTCAGGTTCTAGATTCAACTTAATATTGCAAGAAATGTACAAAGCCTAGAACCTACCTCCATTGAAGAAGAGCAATATTCACCTAGAGCTAGCTGACTAGTTCATCACTATTCCCTTGGAACTAGTGGAGGACATTCTCACCACTGTGTGTGGGTGGTTGTACCCAGCTAATTTCTTAGTGATACAAGTGAATAATGGTAAAGGGGACTTCCCAATCATAATGGGAAGGGCATGGCTAAGTACTATAGATGCACACCTAGGAATCCGCAATCTTTCCTTGGAAATATCTAAGGATAACACTTTTAGAAAGATCGAGAGGAAGAAGGTTTCATGCATCGCATACAGTGATACAGGGTGCAATTGCGTGCAGAGATCATGCATTGTGCAAGGTTTAGCATTACCTGCATGCAACTGGTGTGCACAAAACATTAACATACAAAAGTGCCTATATGCAGCATCCACATGACAAGAAGACACCTAGTGGTTAATAGTTGATCAAGAGAGCAACTCACTCATGTGCATGGAACTAATTGAGGAAATAACTTGTGCTTAAATCGAAAGCATAGAAGCACTAGAGCAAGTCTGCTACCAACTTCCAAGCCTTAACCTTGAAAACATCAACTGGGGCACGTTGGAAATTCCTAAAAAATTCAAACAAGAGCCCCTAGAATTAAAATCATTGCCCATCAATCTAGAATATATGATCCTTGAAGATGGAAAATTGGTAATCATCAATGCAAGACTTGCTTCCAAACAAAAAGGAAGACTGCTAAAAGTAATAAACAAGTGGTCAAAAGCCTTTACCTGGTCATATCCCAAATTAACTGGAATAGATCCTAGGATATGCCAACATAGGATTTACACTGACCCCTCCATGAAACCTCAAAAACAACCATAGAGGTGATTGATCCCAAAATTGAAGCAAGTAGTAAAAGAAGAAATAGAACAGCTTCTTAAGGTTGGGATTATATATCCCATTGCTAATAGCAAATGGGTTAGCCCTCTGGTAATCATGCCTAAAAAGGGAGGCAAATGGAGGGTGTGCATAGATTTTAGGCTATTGAACATGGTGACATTTAATGATCACTTTCCATTGCCATTCGTTGACCAAGTCTTAGACACCATAGCAGGGCATCGCTATTATAATTTTCTGGATGGCTATAGCAGATACAACCGAATACAGATAGCCCCAGAAGAGCAAGCCAAGACAACATTCACCAGTCCTTGGGGAACATTTTCATATAAACAAATGTTGTTTTGCTTGTGTAATGATCCTATCACATTTCAATGTCTAGTTCTAAGCATATTCCAATAGTAGATAGGAAACGGAGTGGAAGTCTTTATGGATGAATTTTCCACCTATGGAACAAGTTTTGATCAAGCCTTGGACCGATTAGAGCAAGTGCTAAAAAGATGCATAGAAACCAATCTAGAATCCATATTGGCCATATTATAACTCAACCAATGGACCTTACATCATATGTTGTGATTTACTTATCCTTGCTCATATGTGACTATGTTGTATGTGCATATGTCAATCATACAGCAATGGACTGGACCTGGAGGAAACACTCAGGATGGATTGGTGTTAGAACGATTATGCAAGGAACAAGATTGATAGCGTGGCTATGGATGGACAATGGAAGGCACAATCTTAGCATTGGTAGCAACACATATTGTCCTTTTCTCTCTCTCTCTTCTCTTTTAGCTACCAAATAAGGCTGGATGTCAATTGTGTATAGTGTTCACTTTTGTAGTTATGAACACTAATGTTGCCATGTATTGTAATGTTGATCTATTCACATATCATCCCATTCACCATTATTTGTCATTCCCAATATTTTGTAAGGAACTTGACGATGAGTTTTCATCCAGTCATGGGGGTATGATGAACTACGATATCGCATACGCAATATCACATTCACCACGCAATATCACATATGCTATATCACATCTTGCCTCATCTTCTATAAATAAGAGGTGGTGCCCGTGGTTCCCATACAATTAGATTTAGACCCTTAGCCAAATTCTTGCAGTTTTTTCATTCCAGAGTTAGAATTATTTCTGTGTGCCCACAGTAGGAGTCATAGAGTGAACAGATCTTTATTTGAGCAATTTGTACCTAAGCACAATTTTGTGTACAACAGTAAAGATAAACTTTATGATAAACTTTACAGCATACATATTAAGCTAATTAGTAATTAATTATTGTTTAATTCTTTCCTAGTTAATTAATATCTCTCTCAACCTTAAACCCCCTTAGTTAAATACACTTAGTACAATCACTTCGAGCATGCGTGTAGTACTTGGTAACCTAGTAATGATTAGTGTTTGGTAATCCCAGCAACATTGCACTAGTTCAAGATGTGTACGGAAAGTGGAATCGAATACTTGTGTTAGGAACATTTAGAAACTAGTTAATGAATAGTTAATGTAAGTTAGCCACTTAGTTATCTCTCCCTCTCCTTTATTAGTAGAAGACATAAAAGATAAAAAAGCTATAAAAATCATATACCTCAAGCTTACTTACCCATACAACCATGACAATACAAGTAAGTTTGGGAAGACAACAATTGTCCTTGGAGTTCGACCGAATCATGCATGAAATGCTCATATTTGTATGGTTGAGTGTAGGGGTACCTTGCCACTCATCATCTTAGATTTTAAAAAGGTACTAGAAATTCTAATTTTAATTCATAATGCCATTTCACACCACTAGCCTAGATATATATTATATATATCTATATAGTTTGGCTAAAAGGATTGACATTAAAACACTATCAATGGATGAGGATTAAGACTATTACATTAAAATATGACTGTTGGGCAAGGAACAAGACTATTACATTCAAACATGATTGTTAGGTAAGGAACAAGACTAATGCTCAAATCATATAGAACTTATGCATGAGGAATAAGGGAATCTTACTTTTAAACTAACTTGAACCTACTCTTGCTTCCTCTACTCTATCTCCATTTTTTAATGTTCTCTCAACCAAATTTATTTTTCACATTCTATAACACTCTCCTAAACAAATTTGGCTAAGGGAACATTCAAAAACAAAGATAGGATAGAGGCAAAAAAAGCATGTTAAAGTTACTTCAAAAGTAAGATTTCTTTATTTCTCATCCATAAGTTCTATATGATTTGAACGTTAGTCTTATTACTTGTTTAATGGTTGTGTTTGAATGTAATGGTCTTATTACTTATCCAATGATCATGTTTCAATGTAATAGTCTTATTTCTCATGCAACAATAGAGTTTCAATGTAAACCCTCATAGCCAAACTATAGAGATACATGTAATATATATCTATGCTATTAAGTAACATTTTTTGTTTATAAGATTTTGAGTTCTCTAAGAGATTCAATTTATGCTATTCCTAAGGGTGAAATAGCAAGAAGAATTGAAAAAAAAATCTTAGCACACTATGGAGCTTTGAATCTTATTTGCAAGACAAATTACCTCTTCTGGAAGTTTGTTTTCTTGTGCCTCTAGGAGACACACCTCCTCCAATAGGTCTATATGGTTAACCCTTTAATTTGATGGAAGTTGCTAATAAAACTCTTGGTTGAGTATAGCTCCATCTAAATCTCCTTTGCGATGATGGAAGTTGCTAATAAAACTCTTGGTTGAGTATAGCTCCATCTAAATCTCCTTTGCGATGATGGAAGTTGCTAATAAAACTCTTGGTTGAGTATAGCTCCATCTTAATCTCCTTTGTGATTTGTAAAGTTTAGAACTAGTCTAATAATGAATCCAAGAGAAAAGCACCCATGGATTCCCCATGTTTTGCTTGTGGGAAATCCTTTATCAATTCTGACCCCTTCACTCCTTATTCCCCCTTCTCTACATGTTCTTATTCTAGCATTATTCTCTTGACACTTGATTCTTTTTGCCCGTTCATCTCTAATGTTCACTTCCCTTCCTCCATCCAATTGTAGCTTGCACACAAATGAAAGTATCAAATTTTTTTCTAACTAAAAGAAAAACAAAAGTTTGATTAATCATTGCTCACTTGGCAGCTAAAACATTAACAAAAACTAAACCTCCTTTTTTTATGTTTTATATTTGAATCCCAAAGACCTATACTTGCATTATAGAAATTTCAAGAAAATGCAAGTGACATTGAATATTCCCAAGGGACAAAAGAATAATCCAAGAAAATATGCCCTAATTTAGGATTATAGAATCCTTCCAACATAGACATAATGTTGGATTTTCCACATCCACTCTTTTCAACCAATGTAACTTCCAGTAGAGAAAAAACAGAGCTAGATTTCGAAGTATTTACACATTAGATCTAGTAGGTTACCTGAATCTAATGTATCTAAATTTTATATCACATTTAACAATTGGTAGTATCTTGGAAGCATCACTTATGTTGATTTTAACTTGTGGTCCATAGTTTTGGATACAAAATTGACAGATGCTTTAATGAATGTTGTAGCCTAATTCTAAACCATCTTGGGACCAACACAGAATGTGACTACATAGGCAATGCACATAATGAAATGTGTAAAGAAAAATCCAATTCTACTAATTCAACCCTATTAAATTCAACTCCTCAAGGGAAGTGAACATTTTCATTATAGATTTTCATGGCCTTGTCCTCAAAGCAAAAAGAAGTAACTATACTTATGCTTCTACTAGAATCATTTGCTACTTTGCTTACCTGCTTATACATCAATTTGGCATTGGCAAAGAAACCATTCTCTTAAATATGACAATGAATTAATCACTTACTCTCTTAAACTTCTCCTAAATAGAGGTAGAATTGTTGATGAAGATGAATGGTTGCTTGAGGTCCTTGGGAGCAATTTCACACATACTAGATTTTACATTGTTCAAAATTCACTTCACAAAGTAAGATGAATTTTTATTCTATGCATTGATCATTTGCTCATGTGTAAACAAATCAGTATTGTTGGGGTCTACCACATCCATAATTGAATTTCAATACTTGCTACATAACAACCTTTCAATTCTATGCATTTTGGCCTTAGCTTGCATAGACCTACAAAGCCTGGCCTAGTAGTTTCATGTATTTTGGCCTTTACCTATAGAGACCTATACAACCTGGCTTAAGAGTTTTTTAGGATGACCCATAAATCTTATGCTTAACTTTCTAAATTACTATATCTATGGAGCTTTTTCTATGCATGCCACTATTTTTTCCAAACATAAGATAAGTTGATTTTAGAAACTTAAAGGGCATGATGAAGATTTATTATTAGTTTCCAATAAAATCCTTCCAACTGGAATTCCAAAATTATAAAAAAAATTTCCATCAAATTACATTGGGAAGCGCCTATATGAAAATTGTTTTTTTATATTACATAAATCAAGTTTCTATGACATTTCCCAAGTGATAACATTATTATTGATCCTAAAATCAATAATTGCTAATTTCCAAAAATAGCATGTTCTTGGACTGATAAGATACTCGGTAAAAAAATTCCCTAAAATTGACATAGAGCATCAAAATTAGGAATGATGTAGAAGCAAACAACTCTCATTACCAAAATCCTTCATAATCTAAAACCTTAAAGATCCTTACTGTGGAGGATCAAGTTGATGACAAGTACTAATACTCGTTGAATAACAACGATAGCAATGTGTATGGATGGGTACCCAGCTTTACTAGGGATTACATGCATACAACTGAAATAAAATTATTATCACGTTCAATGCTAAATGTTCAAAATTTTATATATAATGTACCAAGAATGGGATCCACATTATGGAAAACTGTAGTACTCGATCGTTTGGCTACAGAGAGGATGCTTAATGGAGATTATAAAGCAACCTCATGGATGATAAAATTTCTCATTGAGAAAGTAAATGGGCCTAGCTCCCATGTATTACAAATTTCATTAGTAAGTTAACTTTATTTCCATGTACAAGTCTAAGCTAACAATGGTACCCATCTAACTTACGAAACAACTCTACCAAAGGAGAATAATAGTATAGCAAGGCATGGCACACAACTTATCCTTCAATTTTATTTT
>MNCI01020791.1:80390-184158 GCA_015680685.1 Gnetum montanum | reverse complement strand
GTAAGTTGGTGGCCCTGATGAAGTTACATGAGGTGTTGGGTTCAAAGGTAAGGGTGCACCACAATGTTGGACTTGTGCTGGGTTGGAAGAAGCAGTGGCCTCAGAGTTATGTTGTCCCTTCCTATGGTCATGTTTAAAGAAAGGATGCCTGTAATGTTGAGGAGGCTCTTCACTGCTATTGGTAGCAGCAACACAAGTGTTGTTCGTGGGTTGTGGTGGTACAAACACCTCCCCAATAGTTGGTGGCATTGTGGAATGAGGGAAAGGATGAGAATGCTGAAAGTTAGGAGGAGGATAAGGTGCACAAGGTGGTGGTTGTGTTGGAGGCATGGGTTGATGGTATTGTGGAGAATAGTATTATGGTGAGATAGAGTATGGTGGCCCGGCTGAAGAAACAGGGTGTTGAACATGATAAGCATTTGAATTTGGAAAATATGAAGGGTGCCTCCAGTCTAAGGGTGGATTCCGCCACGACTAGGATTTTTGCCACTATGATCGAACACAGTATCTCTGTACGAACTCTAGATGTAACGTGTTTCCCCAATTCTCATGTAGATGTAACAGTATTCAGCATTGGCCTTTGGGGTGATCATATAGGCATATGTTGCATTCATATGTATGATTGGTAATTAAGCACTTATCCCCTTTGTTCTTTTTCTCCAAATGCCTATGATTTTGTCCTACTTCTTGGGTTGTCAAAACTCTATCTCCAATGATGTTGATATATTCTCCACACTTTTGATTCATCCATTCCAACATCTTATTGATCTTTGCCTCAGCTTCTTCTAACGATTGTTGTATTGGCAAAGATGATGTTTCCACCTTGAGATTTGTTGATATCTCCTTGTTATGATCATGGACCTTTGCTGAGTTAATATTTTAGTCCCGTTGATGTTTTTCAACACTCTCCCATCTAGCCAATTCTCCTTCTTCTATTGCTACCCTTTGAATAAGCTCTTGAATTTGATGGATTTGTAGTTGGTATAGTTGACCTCGGGCATACGTTCCTAAGGTCTCTCTTGTTTCATTACATAGCCCATCAATAATATGGTACATTAGCCTTTCCTCGGAAAACCCATGGCCTGGATAGTTGTTTAACAATGAATAATATCTTTCTAAGGCCATGTCCAAGGGTTCATGTTTTTCTTGTTTCCATCCTTGGATTTGTTTCCTCAAGGCTGACACTCTTGTGTAGGTTTGATATTTTTTGTTAAACACCTCTACCATTGTTGACTAGCGTCGTATCGAATTTGGTTTTAGCGATCTATACCATACTTTAGCTTGGTCAACGAGTGTCATAGGAAAGAGCTTCAGTTTTTGCCAACTATTATCAATGTTATTCCATGTGCAGGCATCATAGAAGGCTAGTAAATGTTGATGTGGATCTAAGTCATAGCCTCCCAAAAATGTAGGAAAGTTATTTAAATCAAGCATGGGTAGACAGTTCTCTTTACGATGCCTACATGAGATTCGAACAGCCTCTTGTATTTGCATGAATCTTGTAGTGGCCAGTGGGGGTTCATCGTCATCGGGTAAGTTAGGCTTTTGTGTATTATGATGAAGTTGTTTTTGTTCATTCTTATAGGAAACTCCCACTTCAGGTTGTATACTCCAATCTTCATCATTATATACCTCATTGGTTCTCTAATGAATTTCCTCACTAAGTGTGGCGTTATAATTATCTTGTAGGAGAGGCATTGTTGTGTGTGAATTTATGTGACTTTTTATAATTATTTCTTCTTTCTAAGAGATATATCGTTAAGTTCTTTACAACAACCTTGTATAATATAACTAATCTAGATAACTAGCACCATCCCCAGCAACGGCGCCAATGATGAGTGGTGAGATACCCCTACACTCAACCATACGAAACGAGCGTTGCACGCATGATCCGATCGAACTCTGTAGATGGACTAGTTGTGGCACCTAGATAGTTAGCCTTAGGTTGCAGTTCGTTGTCTTCCCACCTAGACTAGTTTTGCATATGTCATGTATGGTTTAGTCTAGATGAGGTGTATGATATGTTCTAATTCTAACGCTACTCCTGATGGCAGTGGAAAATAATATTAACTAAACTAGACTAGGAGGAAAAGGGTAAGAAAATCTAATCTAGCCTAAGTGCGACGAGCAACCGATTCCTTGATCAACCGTACACATCTTGGACTTCATGCACGACTACCACTGGGACTACCAAGCATAGATCCTAGGTACACCAATGGGATTACCATGCACAGATCCCAAATACGCCACTGGGTTACCAAGCATAGATCCTAGCTACACCATTGGGCTACCAAGCAGTCATACTTAAATGCTCGTAATCAAGTCATACTCGTTCCGCTTCTAGGAGTTTAAGGGTGAGAGACTAATTGCAATGAGCAACTGATTCCTTGACTAGCCGTACACATCCGTAGATGCTCGTAGCCAAGTTGTACTCACACCACGCTACGAAAGCAATAAATAACATTAAATAAATAACAAACAAATAGACTAAGTGAATGCTGCAATGATGAAGTAATCTCAATATTTATTGCCAGTCATGTGCATGTCCAAGTACGGCACACTTGAATAAAGACACTATACAATTACATTCACCACACTGCGGGCAGACATGGGAAAAAATCTAACTCTAGAGGGACCAAACTACCAGAGCTTTGCTACTCTAAAACTGGGATGTAAATGAGGGAGAGCCACCTCTTATATATAGAAATTTTGGCTGACTACAATATCACGTACGCGATATCATAGGGGAAGATGCGATATCGCGTATGCGATATCGCGAGGGATGAGATATCACGTCGGCTGCGATATCGCGTACGCGATATCGTGTCCTATTCAAACCGCATCTCATCAATTAGGTTGTGATTGTGGTAGATTGGTTCCTTGAGTAGTGTTAGTAGGAAGGCTGATAAATAGGACAATTGATGAGTGGTGAGGTACCCCTACATTCAACCATACGAATACGAGCGTGTTCACGTGCAATCTGGTTGAACTCCGCAGATGGACTAGTTGTGGCACCTAGACAGTTATCCTTAGGTTGCAGTTCATTGTCTTCCCACCTAGACTAGTATTATATTTGTCATGTATGATTTATTCTAGAGTGACTTGTATGATGTGGTTCCTAATCTAACGCTACTCCTAAAGGCAATGAAAAGTAAGATTATCTAAGCTAAGGAAGAGAGGGGTAAAAGAATCTAATCTAGCCTAAGTGCGATGAGCATCCGTTCCTTGATTATCCGTACACATCTTGGACTTCATGCATGACTACCACTGGGATTACCAAGCGTAGATCATAGGTACGCTACTGACTTACCAAGTAGTCACACTTAAATGCTCGTAATGAAGTCGTACTCATTCCATATTTTAATGTGAATTTAAGGGTGAGAGAGACTAATTAGGAAAGTAGTAAATAACAATTAATTAAATAAATAAAGTGAATGTTGTAATGATAAAGTAATCTTGATCTTTATTGTTGGTCATGTGCATGTCCAAGTATGTCACACTCGAATAAAGGATGTCGTACAATTACAATCACCACACTGCAGGTAGACACTGGAAAATCTTCTATCTTTGGAGGGAGAAAACTACCAGAGTTTCACTACAATCTAACATAAAACTTCCAAACAAGGGAGATCTGCCTCTTATTTATAGGATTGGTGATAGGCTATGATATCGTGTACGTAATATCGCAATAAAGGACACGATATCATGTTTGAACACACAATATCACATACACGATATCGCGGTTGCCCCAACGACATCACATCATACCCCCATGACTGAATAAAAACTCATCCTTCAGTTACAGTGATTACACAGTGAATAGGTATGGGATTATTAGATGGAGAAATAGGATGATGTCGTAGTGTGGGAAAAAAAATAAAGAAACAACACACAAAATATACTATAACTACAAAAATGGTGAAAATCATATAGTTCCTGGTGGAAGTGGCTCCTCCATAGGTGTCTTTTCCTTTTCTTGCACTCTAGGTCTTGTGATTTGATGGGGTTGAAGTATGGCTTGGAGTTTTTCCTCTTATAAGGCCTTGAGTGCCTTGGCACATGTGTAAGTTTGCACTTGTGCCATAGAGGCATCCTAGTTATCCTTCTCTTTTTCTTCTGCCACCCTTTTATTGTCTGTCAATAGTTTATTAAGTTGCTCGGTTCTGAAAGTGTTCAGCTGGTTCTAAGAAACTTTTGGCCCTGTAATCAGAAGGTTTAATACTTCCAAAATGCTTGAACATAGAAGTCAACAGTCATACCACAATTGTTAACCATGGTACCTTCTTCTTTATTGTGCCAAAATTGGTACGTTTTCCCTAAGTACCAAGCACCACTTTTAGAGAGGGTAGGCCATAATGGGGATCCTTTGAGGTGATTCCTAACAGCCTTTGGAGAAAATTCTATGAAAGGTCTAGAGTTTAATTCCATGATCACTATAGTGTATATGGACCTTTCATGGATGGTCTGAACACAATCCTAGGTTAGCATGAGATATCTTCCTTGTTCAAATGCTGCAATAGCTCCTCTTTCTGCCTGCCTAGACCATATGATAGGAGGATCTTCTTGATGAATGCTGAATGATTGTTCCTCCTATTCTGTATGTTGTCCAGTAGGATCTTATCTTCCACCTCTCTAAGATCATTCGATTGTACCTTGAGCAGGACCTTCCTGTTGTCCGCATTTCGGGGCCATCTGCAATCACATGAGGCTAATCATTAGTAAGGTTGTTACCAAAGTTAGGTTATACCTTACTGCTTGCCTTAATAGATTTAGTTTATTTCTGTGTGATGTTAATTATTGGAAAAACATGTCCCTGAAAGATTATAATGTTGAGTCCTCTTTGCTTAGGTGGTTTCCAAATTTAATTTTCTGGTATAGCTAAGGGGATGAAATTGTTTTTGACACATTTTATTCTTAATTTTACAACTAATTACCCTTAAATATGTCCTTTGTACGATGATGAATTTCAAAAAATTTATGCACTATTCAGCATGTGCCCCTCCCCCACGACTAAGCTGAACACTTCGGGGTCAAGTACATTTAAACCAAATGAAAATCAGAGTACCAGCGAGCGAGTTATGGATATAAAAACAAGGGACGCATAATCGTGAGTCGTAGATGATGTTGATTAGCACAGGGGGGTCACGTATATATATTTTCATTGAAGTTAGGGCACTTATAGAATGTATCAAATTTTTAATATTTATTTGAAATTAAACGATGTAAAATAAGGACATTTGGACGATTGTTAAAGGGTTCTAGGGTAATTCAACTAGTTCTCAAGGCACAAAAATTATGATGGTGTGGATTTTATCAATAAAACCTCGGATGGGAGAAAAAGGCTATGTAATGGTACATAGGGACGTTGAAATTTAGAGGGGTAATAGTAATGAAAGAAT
Source organism: Gnetum montanum (assembly GCA_015680685.1). NCBI lineage: Eukaryota > Viridiplantae > Streptophyta > Gnetopsida > Gnetales > Gnetaceae > Gnetum > Gnetum montanum. Next base: position 178,759 of record MNCI01020791.1, on the reverse strand, counting down.
TTTATGAAAAATAAGTTGAGGGTGAGAAATGGTGTGTGTGAGCTATATCATAAGTGAAGATTACAAAAGATTATACAAGTGGATCCTCCCCAAAGCAAGTTTTAGCCTATAATGCCCATGTGTAACCATACATAAAGTGTTTGTGGGTACTAGAAGGGTTAAATGTAATCTTCACTAACTCCACAAAACACACACATGTAATTATCACTGGAATGAGATGAAAATTCTATGCTACACAGGACACGAGCTACAATTACATGAACAGTGAGATGAGACGAACTATAGAAAGGGATTGTAGAGATTGGGACATGAGGTAACTAACCCAGGGCACAGTGAATCCTACATGTAAAGCATGATTAAGGTGTCACTAACCTATCGTTCCAAGATCAGGACCATGTCCATCCTTCTAATCAATGACATTGCATTATTTCATCCCATGATGAACAGCTATGAAAGTACCATAACAACAAGGCAGACGATCGCTTGGCATTTCGTTCAAGGGAGGAGTGACTTTTATTTTATGACACTTTGTTTCTCTTTTTCTTTTCTCTTTCTTTCTTTTTGAAAACTAAATCCAGAGAAGCCACCAACCTTTAGGCATGCGTGCATGTCTTTCCAGTGGGACCCCCTAGCACAACATTAATTTTTGAGTGCCCTTTTTGATTACTCTTACTCCCATTTTCTGTTAGATCTACAAGGATCTTAGTACACCCACGTTTCATGATAACTCTCATAGACGTCACCAAAGAGAATCCGCAAGTCTCCTTGATGTCACACCCTAATCATTCCCTCTTGGTCCATCCTTCTTCATTTGGGGTACAATGAACACAAAACTAATTTTAAGTTTTAAGAATTTCAAGAATATCACTGTACCCTCGAATAGAACCTTTTATTTGTAGAATGGATGAGTGGGTGTAATGGGCTCACTATCCAAATAATTGATCGCTTGAGACACGATAACATAAAACACACCTCAACCAATGATCCACATGAGTGTTTAATTCATAGACAAGATTACTTACAAAAACGTAAAAAGACAAAAACACAAAAAGATAAAAAGATAAAACAAAAAGTTGAAAAATGAAAAAATGGAAAAAAAAAACTTGAAAAATTAAAGAAAACTAAAAATTGGTTATTAATCCTGCTTAGTAGAATGAGGGATATCCCTCATAGCTAAACGGTTGAGGATGGTAAGGATTAATATATGACGACTGGGATCCTTGAATGTTGGAAATATTGGAACTTGGTCGTACTTACCCCATCAGGTTTCACACACTTGATTATAATGAGCATAGTGGGGTAATTTGTATGATGTAGTTCCCGAATAACGAGTTGAACCACTATGATATTTGGGACCATTAGATGGTATGCAAGGATTGGGTTTTCGCTCTCCATTCATGTGTTCATTCGGCCGTATTGTTGTTGGAGTGTGAGTTGGTGGCCCTAATGAAGTTACATGAGGCGTTGGGTTCGAAGATAAGGGTGCACCACAGTGTGGGACTTGTGTTGAGTTGGAAGATGTAGTGGCCTCGGAATTGTATTTTCCCTTCTTACAGTTGTGTTTAAAGAAGGGGTGCTTTTGACATGGAGGAGGCCTCTCATTGTTGTTGGTAGTAGTACTGCAAGTTATGTTCGTGGGTTGTTGTAGTGGTGCAGACACCTTAGGAACATTTGGTGGCGATGTAGAAGGAGGGAAAGTATGAGAATGCTAAAAATTAGAATAAGTGTGAGGTGCACAAGGTGGTGGTTTTGTTGAGGGCATGGGCTGATAGTATTGTGGAGAATAGTATTGTGGTGCGATAGAGTATGATGGCCCAATTGGAGAATCAGGATGTTGAACTTGATAAGCATTTGGATTTGGTTAATATGAAGGGTGTCTCTAGTGTAGAAATGGTTTCCCCCACGACTGAGATTGTTGCCACTGTGATCGAACAAAGTATTTCTGTATGAATTCTAGATGTAACGTGTTTCCCCAATGCTCATGTAAGTGTAACAAGATTGGGCATTGGCCCTTGGGGTGATCATACAGGCAAATGTTACATTCATATGTATGATCAGCGATTGAGCTCTTATTTTTCTTATCCCTTCTTTTTGATTGTCTAATATTTTGTCCTACTTCTTGGGTTGTTAAAACTCTATCTCCAATTATATCAATAAATTCTCCATACTTTTGATACATCCATTCCAACATCTTATTGATCTTTTTCTCAGCTTCTTCTAATGTTTGTTGTATTGGCAAAGATGATGTTTCCACCTTGAGATTGGTTGATTTCTCCTTTTTATGATCATGGACCTTTGTTAAGTTGAGATTTTGGTCCCGTTGGTGTTTTTCAACACTCTACCATCTAGCCAATTCTCCTTCTTCTTTTGCTACCCACTTAATAAGCTCTTGGACTTGATGGGTTTGTAGTTTGTATAGTTTACCTTAGGCATACATCCCTAGGGTTTCTCTTGTTGCATCACGAAGCCCATCAATAATATGGTACATTAGCCTTTCCCTGGAAAACCCATGGCCTGGACAGTTGTTTAACAATGTGTAATATCTTTCTAAGGCCATGTCCAAGGGTTCATGTTGTGCTTGTTTACACTCTTGGATTTGTTTCCTCAAGGTTGACACTCTTGCGTAGGTTTGATATCTTTCATTAAAGACTTCTACCATTGTCGGCCAACGTCATATTGAATTTGGTTTTAACGATCTATACCATATTTTTGCTTGGTCAACGAGTGTCATAGGGAAGAGCTTGGGTTTTTTCCAACCATTATCAATGTTGTTCCATGTGCAGGCATCATAGAAGGCTTGTAAATGTTGATGCAGATCTAAGTCATAGCCTCCTAAGAAATTAGGTAAGTTGTTTAAATTGAGCCTGGGTAGACAACTCTCTTTACGATGCCTATGGGAGATTCGAACAACCTCTTATATTGGCGTTAGGCTCGTAGTGGCCAACAGGGGTTCATCATCACTAAGTAGGTTGTGAGTTTGTAAGTTGGGATGATGTTGCCTTCATTTATGTTGGCATTCTTGATTTTCTTTGTGAGCTCAATTTTTAGTTCTACGCCGATCCGTTGAAAGATAGTCATCTGTGTCACAATCTAACATTGAAGGAGTAGAGGAAGAAAAGAAACTATAAAACTTGTTATGACTTTTATAAGTCTTCCAATCATCCCCAAGTTCTTGTTAGTTATTGAGAAGGTCCTAGGCCTTGCGGGCCTCCTCGTTCTATGGGATGTCTCATCCTCACTAGAGGTATTAGAGTTGGATGATGAGAGTCTTTGAGTATCATTGGGGTGTTCATAAATGTAGGGGACTCCTGCATAAGGTTGAGTACTCCAATCTTATTTTTCATATAATTCATCGATTCGCCAATGAATTTCCTCATGAGGCATGGAATTATCATAATCTTGTAGCAGAGCCATAGTTGTGGAACTGTGTGTGAATTTATATGTGACTTTTAATAATTATTGTTTTCTAAAAGATATATCATTAAGTCCTTTACAATGACCTTGTATGATATAACAAACCTAGATAACTAGCACCATCCTTGGTAATGGCACCAATGATGAGTGGTTAGGTACCCCTACACTCAACCATAGGAATATGAGCCTAAGTGTGATGAACATTTGTTCCTTGATTATTCATACACATCTTGGACTTCATGCACAACTACCACTGGGATTACCAAGTGTAGATCCTAGGTACGCTACTGGGTTACCAAGTAGTCACACTGAAATGCTCGTCATCAAGTCGTACTCATTCTGCATTTTAACGTGAGTTTAAGGGTGAGAGAGACTAATTAGGAAAGCAATAAAAAATAATTAAATAAGTAAATAAACAAAGTGAATGCTGAAATGATAAAGTAATCTTGATCTTTATTTCCAGTCATGTGCATGTCCAAGTATGTCACACTCAAATAAAGGATGTCGTACAATTACAATCACCACATTGCTGAAAGATACTAGAAAATATTCTATCTCTGGAGGGAGAAAACTACCAGAGTTTCACTACAATCTAACATAAAACTTCCAAAAAAGGGAGATCCATCTCTTATTTATAGAACTGGCAATGGGCTACGATATTGTGTCTAGGCACATGATATTGCGGTTGCCCCAACGACGTCTCATCAGCAATCCATTAAATTTGAGAAAGTTTAACACAAGGAAATATTTGAAGAGGATGTAAGAATTCACAATAATGAAAAGGAAAGTTCACTAAAAAATGTTGTGAAGATATGCACAATTGGATGTCATTGATGGGGTAAATAAAAGGAATTTGATTGTAAGAGTGTCTAAGGATAAAAAACTTAACTAATCCAACCAAAAGATATGCAAGTGGATCCTTCCCAAAGCAAGAACAAGCCTTTTATGCCTTTGCATAACTTCAAATCAAAGATTATATGGGCTTCATGGATGATTAATGATTATAGAAGGTGTAACGATGGAAAACGTCGATCACTGGAAATACCGAGTGGAGTTTCGTGTACACAGTTCCAACCCAGGATCTCTGCGAGGGCCATGCTGGACAAGACGAATCTGAGGTGCCCTGAATGGTCTTGTCAATTAGACAGGGACTTACCTAATTAGTAAAAATTTATATTAACTGAATGGAAAGATGGAGATTTCAATAAAGATATATGATATCGTTAATCTCAGAGGTAACGAGAGTGATGTAAATGATTCAAAGCGATCGCAAAATATATGTAGATAGGATGCAATAAATTGCATTGAAAGAGTGTGCAATCCTAAGATCTAGGATTTAGCTTATAAACCAAATATGTTGGATACAATGATTACAGGTGGACTTCGGTTTAGACGAAGCACATGCCAAGAACAGGAAAGTTATTTAAAGATAAAACAAGCAAACGTCGATCTACCTCATTCTAGCCAATCTGGGCACAAGGGAGTCAGACCCAAAGTAGAATGTCTGCTAAGTAGCTATTTCTAATCAAAAATTCTTGTCAATCACTTTTGATTTTCTTACAATTTCTGATCCTCTTTTGTTTTCTTATCAATATTTTCCAAAAGTTGTCAACAATTGCCAATGAAAGAAAATTGCTCACAGAGAAAATTTGCCAATCGAGAGAAAAGTTTTGTCAACCCTTTGATCCTTTTCAACTGGAGTATTTATAAGGTTAGGGTTAGGAGAAAAACGTGGTTTAGATGATGCATGTCCTGAACCTACAAAATTCTGTTGACTTGATGTGTTTGTGTTTGAAGCTTGCGGTGCTATGCTGCATTACGCTCTAAAGCGTAATGTGTCATAATCTACTTTTGCTAGAGCTTTGGCAACAAACTATTCTGTGGTTACGCTGTAATATGCTAGAGAGCATATTGTGATGTATGAACTGCTGATGCCTACATTGTGTTATCTCCATGGTTGCAACTAAGTCAATCATCTACTTGCTTTACACTGCATTATGCTACATTACGCTACATAGTGTAACTTGGCGTAACATAGTGAACCTGCAAAAAATTGAAGTGTTATCACTATGCTTCCCTTGTTTATGTTTAGTCTTTATGGGGTTTATTACGCTACACTATGTAATGTAGTGTAATAGGCCCTTAGCCGAAAAAAAAAGAAAACTTGTTGAGATGTGTGACATGTTACAGATATTTGCCTGAGCCTTGAGATTTTGCAGAACCATTGAGGTCTTCAAATTTTACTATCTCCGTTGTTGTGACTAGATGGACTGTCTTCTTGCATTACACTGCATTACACTACATTATGCTATGTTGCGTAACATGACATAATATGCTAAAACTTAAAATTTTTGAAACATAGCTAGCTTGCAAAGTTGAAGACTTAACATTCCACACCCCTTGTCTTGTTCTATCCTCTAGAGTCTATTACATTGTGCTACATAGTGTGGCGTAACAGGCCCTTAGCCGAAAAGGGAACTTGCTGAGCCGCGACTTGTTGCAAATCCTTGCCTAAGTGGCAAGATTTTGCTAAACCGTTGAGGCCTCGAAATTTCATGGTGTTTCAATGGCCCCTCTTTGTTGACATTTGGAGGGCTTGCCCAAAAGACATCGACAAATAATACGAAACACCAGAAAGGTAAAGAAACCAGCAGCATCTATCGGTAACTGCTCAGATGTCGTTGTGTCAAACCTAGAAGTGCGAAGGCAGGAGGAGTAGGATAGGAGGGATCTTAAAGAAGTGAGAGGAGGAAGGTTCAGGGAAGACTCAAGCATGTGAACAGGAAACTTTCATTAACATGACATTAGGCATTTTCTCGTGGGTGTTTTCCCGAGAGGCTATGCTACTATACTACATATGAAGAACTTGCATGGACGAGTTGTGTTACACCCATATGGCCTAGATGAGTTGTTTTACATCCATTTTTCCTAGCTTTGTCCATTCTCCTTTTTTTTTAACTTACATTTCATAAGGCAAGTTTTCTTATGCCAGTTCATGGACATGATGGTGCGAATGAATTAACTATATACTCACATCCTGTACAAGCAAAAGAAGAGGGTAAAGGTAGTTGTAAGGATAAGGAAAGGAGAAAGTGAAGTAAGGTGTCTGATGGAGGGAAAGACAGGGTTTGCACTCCCAAGTAGTTAGGCTAGTCTAAGTAGCCATCTCAGCAAACTGTGACACCTCACCTCCTAGTGAATGCATCTTCCATCAATGCCATCGTAGTAAGTAACCTGTAAAACATAATAGAGAACAGAGAGAAAAAGCAATCTTCTTAATCACTAGGGAGGCTGTTGAAACAAGTGTTGTCCGAAGTGAAAAGGAGAGCGCATGCCGCAAAGAAGGGACCGTAGAAGCAAGGGTCCCTTTGTTGATGCCGCAATTCATGAAGTCGCCATCGATAGCTAGATTCATCTTGCTCAAACGACTGGGCAAAGAACTAGTCAGATGAATCTACTAAGCCAAAGTCTGGTGGCAGTGACAGGTGGAGGCCACCGAGGCTATGGATGACCATAGTTTCTTTGGGATCCCAAGTAGCGAAGTTGACCCCAAGAGTTGCAACTAAAGAGTGGCTATCATAGCAACATCTTCAAGGGGTCAGTAGTATGCTTTTCAGCATATCCAAGGAATCAGTAGGATGCCAGTGGGGTAGTAATGTTGCATCTATTCCAATGCCTTACCCATTCCATCTGGTAGGGATACACTGCAAGAGTGATCACGCTTTCTTGCTTCATGGATTATCTATTGATGGATTCTAGTTTTAAGTCCTGGTTGATCATTGTTACTGGTTTTAAGTCTCAGCAGACTGTAGTCCCAGTTTAAAGTCTGGGCAAACTGAAGCCTACTAGTTTTACGTTGTAACGGATGGTGGAAGAGCTAGTTTATGGTCCCAGTAGACTGTGTTGTGGGTGTCAGTTTTATGTCGTGACCTAGGGATAAGTCTATGCTGGTTTAATGTCTCAGTAGATAGATGCTTACCTTACCAGTTTCACGTCATGACAGACGGTCGAAAACTTTGCTAGTTTAGCGTCATGGTAGATGCGTGCAAAAAATGCCAATTTTACGTCATAGTGAACATGTACAAAATTGCTAATTTTACATCATAGTAGACATTTTTTACCTTGCATTTGAGCTGAGTCGACTTTTAGATGTGGTATCGCTTTAGGTACATATGATTCATTGGGTTCGGGTGTTCATTGTTGTTGATGTCTACTAGCCTAAATGCTCCATTGCTATATGCGTTAACAACCAAGAAAGGGCCTTCCCAGCTTGCAAAGAATTTTCCCGCTAGTTCACGAATGGCTTTGAGAACCAGGTCTCCTTTCTTGATCAGTCACTGATGCAAGTTGTGATGATGCTTCTATTTCTACCTGTCTTGATACCTTTCGATGGTATCGAGCGTATGAATGCGTTTCTCCTCTACTAAGTCTAAATCTACAATCCTGGACTTGTTGTGTTGAGTCTCATTTATAATTATGGAGAGGACCATCCACAATGAGGGAATCTGTAGTTCTAGGGGCAACACTACTTCATATCCGTAGACTAGACTGTAGGGTGTCCTATCGGTAGCTGTTCTGCATGTTGTAAGATAGGCCCATAGCACATAGAGAATTTTTTCATGCAATCATTTTTTGTTACTATTGAGCATCTTCTTGAGTAGATTGATAACCACCTTGTTTTTTACTTCTGCTTGACCATTTGTTTGCGGGTAATAGGATGAGGAAAAAGATTGCTTGATACCAAGGTTATTGCAAAAATATTTGATTTCAGTACTACTAAATTGTGGCCCGTTGTTGGTCACAATAGTCATGGGAAGCCCAAACCTAGTTACTATATTATCCAATATAAAATGGCAAACCTATTGAGATGTAATCTTTCATAGGGGAATAGCCTTGACCCACTTCATGAAATACTCGGTGACAGTGATGATGAAGCTATGTCCTGCGGAAGACTTAAGCATGATGGGACCTATGATGTCTAGTCCCTATCTTTGGAATGGCTAAGTGATCTGTGTAGTATGAAATTTAGTTGGTGACACATGTATTAGATTTATGTAATGTTGGCATGTGTCACATATCTTAACCTCAGTGAGGTAGTCTCATTCCATGTACAGCCAGTAATACCCTAAGTGTCTGATTTTAGTGGTCATGGCTCATGGGGCTATATGTCCCCCACATAGTCCTTCATGGACTTCGCTAACTATTCATTACGCTTGGTCATTATTAATGCAGGTTAGCAATACTCCATCAAAAGAGTGTCTACAGAGAGTACTATCTACAATGATGACATATTGTCGGGCACGCTTGTGGATTGCATCTTTTTGTGCAGGTGTTAGCTCGTGAAGTTGTTCGCCATGCAGAAGCTAGGCTTTAATGTTATCGTACCATTTTGGTATTCCACCCATGCTTAGAGAAAAAATTTGCACTGCTTGAATGACAGGCTCTATACATTCCATCATTAAAGTGGGCCAAGTGGAAAAAAAATGTGGTGGCATGTTTAAGGCTAGTGTGGCTAGTGCATCGGCTACAGTGTTTTCATTATGCAGCACGTGTTGGACATTAGTTGTCATGAATTGTTTTAGGAGATCTTTAGCCATATTGCAATAGGGATACAGATGCACAACTTTGTAGGCATAGACCCCTATGATTTGATTAATGACGAGTATTGAATCACCTCGGACTGCCAGGTGTTGAATGTTGAGTTCCCTGGTTGTTAACAATCCCCTGAGGAGTCCCTCATACTCTACCACATTGTTCGTACAAGGAAATTCTAGGTGGTAAGCCAATGGACGAACATCCTTAGGAAAGAGTGTAATGACAATGGTAGCATTGCTGCCTCTAGTAGTCAAAGCTCCATCGAAGTATAACGTTGCTTTGGGGCCTGTCAATACAGGACTTAAACTATGTGTCTATTCATCAAGAAACTCGGGCTCTATCACGGCTTGATCGTTAACCAATGATGTTGCAAGCTGGTTGGCTATTGCTTGGCCTTTCATGGAAGATTAGCTAACATAGTGCAAGTTGAACTCTGCTGTGATGGCTTTACAATGGGCTATCCTACTGCTTTTGTATAAATTATTTGTGATGGCCCGCAGAATGTTGTTTTTACAGATTATATTGATCTGGCTACGGAAAAGATAGTTTCTACATTTCTTGAGTGCAAACACCAATGCTAAACAGTTACACTCTACTTCATTATACCATGTTTTGTATGCAAATAGAGCGTGACTTAGGTAGTAGATAAGAACTTCTGACCTGTCGTCCCTTCTTTGGCACAACAACGTGGCTATAGAAACCTCTGAGCTTGCTAGGTATATGTAGAAAGGCTGATCCCTTTGTGGTGGAAAAAATATTGGCAAATGTAACAGCTCTTTCTTCATATTGTCAAACGCACATTCGTAGTTGTCGGTCCATTCGAAGTTAACCCCTTTCTTGATCAACTGTTGCATAGGGTGTAACTTGTCTGTTAATCTTGAGATGAACCACCTGATAAATTGCAACTTACCCTGCAGCCCACGTAGTTCTTTGAGGTTTGTAGGTGGTGCTAGATTAATGATGGCTTTAACCTTGTCGGGGTTGACTCGGATGCTAGTCTCTAATACCACAAACCCCAACATGTGCCTATTTTTTACTCTGAATACGTACTTTCTTGGGTTGAACCATAGGTTGTGTCTGAGAAATCATTTAAGGATTAACGCTAGGTCTTCTGAGTGATCTTTTGACTTCTTAGATTTGACAACTATGTCGTCTACGTAATCGTTCAATCTCTCTAAGAGATAATCACTAAAGATGTATGTCATAGCATGTTGATAGGTTGCTCCAATGTTTTCTAACCGGAAAGGCATCATGGTGTAACAAAAAGTTCCCCAAAGGATCATGAAAGTCATAGTCAGTTGGTGTTCTGGGTTGATATGAATTTGATTATAGCCTGAAAACCCATCCATAAAGGATAGTAATGCATGGCCAACTGTTGTATCGATAAGTTGGTTGATACTCGATAATGGGAAGTTGTCTTTAATCGTGGCCTTGTTTAGATCGTGGAAGTCTATATAGATGCATATTCCTCCCATTTTCTTAGAGACAACTATGATGTTCGACACCTTGTCCGAATAATCGACAGTGCGAATGAAACCAGCCTGATATAGCTTAGTGATTTCATCACGCACTGCTAGTGTGATTTCAAGCTTAATCTTCCATGCTTTCTATTTACCTGCTTTGATATGTAGGTCTGAAACTATGTTGTGTTGTATTAGCCTTAGGTTTAAACCTGGCATATCTTTGTACGACCATGCAAACACCATAATGTTATCTTAGAGCACTCAATATATATTGCTCTGCATTTTTTGGTCAAGGAGAGAACTAACTTTCAGAGTTTTCCTTTCTCCTTTGTGCGTAACCACAGGGACCTCAGTGAGAGAATCCTCGATCACATCACCAACTTCCAGGTCTAAGGTTCAGGCGAAATGTTCTGGCCAATCTCGGGATACTTCCGATGTTGCTATGATTGTATCACAAAGGGAAGCATCGACTCCTAGTAGTGCGCGATTGAGCTATTTAATAATTTCCCCGTATGGGCCTATTAAGGCTAGGGGTGCCAATAAAGCTATGTCCATTTGTGAATTAACCTATAAAACTACCAAAAATGGAGGTTGTTACATTACTTTTTATCAATCTATTGAAATGATAGAATTCTTGTTTTAGTGGTACATGTTAAAGAGCTGCTAGTTGAAGGTCCTAGTGGACCATTCCCATATGTGTGATTTGTGAGAAAGCGGTAAGTCCAATTTTCTAGATGTTAGCGTAAGACTTCTACGAACTATGATGAGGAGTGTAATGTGGCACGTCTAGCATGTCGAGACAACTAATTTAGAATTTTTTGTAGACCATAGTTAATGCAACCGGCTTAGGAGACGATGAGCTACGAGTTAGTTTAGGGTCTTTTCGAACCATCATCTGTAGGATATCTATGCAATTAATGTTGTGATCCTCATGCTTCATGTCATACTGACATACCTATGCTTCAGGAAAATTCCACATTGGTCGGAAATAGGAATTTTTGATTTTAATCAATTCATTTATAAGTCGATGATTCATCCTCAAAGCAGACTCAAGACATTACGAATTTGAATTAGGCTATAGCAGAAGGAAAGCAGAAGTAAGGCATAAACAGACGATTTTGCGAAGGTTGTTCAGTCGTGACCATGGTGCTAAAGATCAAAGGAAAACATGTCAAATTGGTGAAGATTGATGAAGTGTAAGAGAGTTTGTAGTGGGTTTCAAAGGCCAAGGTCGAAATGTGAGAGGTTACTCCACTCGCTCGGTAAGTGGCCTTTTACCTTTCTACATGATTGTTATTTTCATTATTATGGGGTTGCAATTGCACCTATTTCGAAGATGTGTATTATGGCAAGCATTGATACCTGGTCATGTGGGCTAAGCTATCATAGTTTTTATTATTACCGCTATTGTTGTTGTCGAAGACAAATCTTGTGTAGTCGCAAGGGTTAGGGTGATCTTGGGCAATATTGTGCAAACACAATGCATAACAAGGGGAGTCCAGGTACTATACCCTTGTGTAATATGAATAGGATTCTATCATCTCACCCATAAATATTGCATGTTATGCTGGGGTAGTACACAATATTACTTTTATCGCCGTTGTCAGGGACAAACCTTGAGTGATCGTAAGGGTTTGGGCAGTTTTGGTAATGCATTTCTAGCGTAATCTACGATTTTTTGGGAGTCAAGGTAACAAAAATTCTAGTATTGCATAATGAATCATTTTTCTCTCACATCCTTAGTATATCAACATTTCTATCCCTAATGTTAGTATGTTTCATTGTAAAGGATTATGCTAAAGCTCATCTTGATCTTCTTGGACATTGTGGGCATTCTGTGTTGTTTACATGTCCCTGTGGCCAATGTTCCTCCTCCTCATGATCATGTAAAGGAGGAGGCAGTTTGGTTCCAAAGAGGTGCATGGGAGTTTCTGTAGTTTTTGTTACATAATTACAGCGTAATTATTTGATCGCATTTGCCGGCCGAGACAACCGCCACCATTCTAAAGACGCTACTAGTTGGATCAACACAAAGCATCTTGACGTTTCTGGTGGATGGCTCAATCGAAACCATGCAGGTGCAAGACCATGAATAGAGCACCAGGGGTTTGAGAAATTTTTCTTGGATCTGGGATATGCCTAGGTTTAATTGTTATCATGTCTACAACACTCTGTTTGTGGCTCGTCATCTTACGACCTACTTCCAGAATCCACCTGGGATTGTGGATTATGTAGGCGGGTAAGTGTTTCCACGGTGTCATAATATGCTAACCATTTGTCTAAATTTGTATCTAGTGTAAACAATTATCTACATTCTATGATGTAGGTATTTCATTAATAATGATGATCTCCAGGGTGATACAGATACGTTGTTTATGACTCAAATGGCCATAAAGGAGTTCACCTCTTTTAACAATGTATGTGCTAGTGTTATGGCATAGCTGGAACTTGAAATCCCACATTACCCTACTTGCTATGTCGAATTTTTCTCCAAGTGTAAAAGACTCGGATGGCTGGATAAGGAGTGGACTTTGGATTGTCCTCTCACTATCCCAAACATGCAAGAGAAAATTCCACCATTTTGTTCACCTTTCAAATGTGGTAAATTACGCTATGGTGGTTTATTGTACAATCTTATGGGATGGAAACAATGTGTAAAATCATTTTATTTTGCTATAGTGTCTAAACCCTTGTTTTATGTTTACAGTTAGGGAATCACGGGAGATCACGGTTATGGCCTCCAGGTGTGAAGCAAGCAATCTTTTGTTTCGTTATGGTGACATAAAAGAAATGCAACATTGGCTCAGCCATAGTACAGCCCCAGTTGTCCTAACCAATAACCTCCAGGAAGCTGGACTAATGGAGCTATTTTTTGCTATAACCCTTGACATCACCACAGGTGAAATGCTAACCCTAGTTAACTCCTTCAGCAAAGAAGTTGAGCATCTTTACATACATGTGCATAACATGTGTGTAAGTTTTGATATTGATGCTTGACTGTTCGCTAACTTTTTTGGCATTCCCTCTGATGGCCTTCCGATAGAAGAAAATTCAAAGATGAGTTCTAAGTACCGGAAGGATATAGAGGAGTGGCTAGGGGTTAACAAGGAAGTGAAAGGAATCCCTATTGATAAAATCAAGCTGGAGGTGGCTCATACCATTTATCCCCTCTTCTGAGCCCGTGCCTTCCCCAAGTTGCTTTCCCAGGGAAGAATCCTTACCATAGAGTAGGCTCGAATCATGCGGGAGGTTATGGAGGAGCGAACGCAGTATAATTAGGCCAAGTACTTTGCTAAAGGCCTATAGGTTAAAATGGTCAAGCTTCGAAAGAAGCTTGAGTCCGCTTCAATGTGCATTTCACCTTCTTTATAGCTTGCTTTGGATGTTTTACCGAATTCCTGGTGGTTCAGAGGGATGGAATCTGGGTGCAGTAGGATCGTAACCAAATTTCCAAACCATGGATTTCTTAGGTTTTCAGCACCACCCAATCGCAAGATCCCCTTGAAGGCATTGGGGATTCACCTCACTTACGACTAAGAGTTTGGTGGTGCCTCGTACATGGGGCCAGGACAGCGTGGATGGAGCACTTCCATCTTACACTAGTAGTGTGTTGAGGGGGAAATTCCTTGTAGCAAAAATAGTGGATTCGTCATTCTAGTGGAAAAAACATCATCTGGCCATGGAGTCCACTGGTCCAACTGATGTAGAGGGAAAGAGGTTGCAAATTAAATTTTACAGGAACGATCCCCTAGCTGGTAAGTAAAGAGATGCATAATTATTTTATATATTTGTTACGTTGCATATAGACATGGTGTTGCATAACGTTTGTAAGTGTTTTGATTAACTATATTTTAGTAGATAAAGGAAAAAATGTAGAGGAGTTGACCCCTGAAATAGGAGCAATAGTCATATGATGTGAAGAAGGGGCCATAATTTTGGAAAAGGAGGCCGGTGTTAGTAATGTAGGTGGCACATAGGTTCCTATGCCTAAAGAAGAGATGGAGGTTGAGGATGCCGAAGTCCTTTCTGATGGTATGGGGAAAGAGGAGCAGCTTTTCACTAGTGAGTTTGACTTTTCCTTAGAGGGCAGCCTCACGCTACTACCATTGAGGGTTTTGCTGGATTGAGTTTTGTGTTATAATAAGGTCTCAATTGTCTTTTATGTCTATCGTACTATGTCTAACCCATTTTTTTTTTTTGCGTAATAGGTACTTCTAACACTGGCGTCGTGCCCTTCTCAGTGGCACCCACTCAGCATTGGGGTGAGGCCCCTAATAAATTTACCTTTATGGAAGGCATTACGAAGGATATGATCAGCCACCTAGAGTGAATCGATCTTGAGATTGGTACACGAGTGTTATAACATGAGGATTGTTGGCATTATGATATTGTATCATTTTGTTGTGTCCCACTATTATTTTTATATTACACGATCTCACCTCAGATGGAATCCCAAAGAGCCCGTTGACTTGGACACTGCCCCTGAACCCTCACCGAAGTTGATCGAAGTGCCACGCAGCCTTTATGATGAAATGCGTAAATGTGCATTATGCTTGACCTACTCTTTATGGGAGTGCCAGAACATCAACAAAGCCCTTTGGAAGAGGTTGCAGAAAGCAGAAAAGGAGAAGATGTTCCTAACCGGTAGGGTTGAGGACCTGGAGTCTCGAAATGAATTTCTACTAGCTCGAGAGGCCAATGATGAGAACTGGCAGATAACTATAATTAACTATGCCCACTATTGGATGATCATAAGAAACAACATCCAAACTAGTTGTGAACTCATTGAGCAATGGATGCAAATGAATCTCCTAGCCTAGAAGAACCAAGACTGGAAGGATTTTACTGCGATGGTCCAAGAATGGAGGAAAACACAGAAAGACCATAAGCATGTGTATAAGTGAGAATGTGCTGCCTACCACCAACATTACAAGGATTCTACTATTGAAGCATGGTCCCTTTGACTATTTCTTGATGTCATCGGTGCTTCTAGAGTGTACGAAAAGTTTTAGGAGCAAGTGACAGTAAGTGCTTCCCCAAAGAGGGAAATAACCCTCCTTGGTGGGGAAAACACTATCCCTTCCTTCTTCCCTGAACCACCCCGATGGACTCCTATGGAAAAGGGGAAAGTTAAAGCAGGAATTGATCTAGGAGATGGCGTTTGGTTTGAGCTTACCGAGGAAGAGATCATGCAATGCCTGTGGGTTGGTTTGGAATAGATTCCTTTTGCGGCTGACGCAAGACCATCATAGGTAAGTTGTAGGACTATTGCATTCTTGTTTTGTGTAGTCTTGTTCGCAATGCTAACGTGCACATCATGTTAAACTGTAGAAATGGAATGAGGAAGATCCTCATGAGGATGAGTGTAACAGAGATGATGATCCCCGTGAAGAGAGTCTTCACGAGGAGGAGCGTAATGAAGATGATGGTCTTCACGAAGAGGATCTCCATGAGGAGGCATGTAATGAAGATGATTAAAATCACGGTGAGAAATCCCATGAGGAAGAGCCCTGTAGAGAGGACTACCCCCACGAAGAGACACCCTACAAAGAAGATCCCTATGAGGATGATTTTCATGAGGTAGAGGTGGAGTTGGATGACACAGGTGGAAATGGTAGCAAAGGGGATGTGTAGCATCGTGATATTAGCCTAAACATCTTGTCGTAATGAAAAGGAATAAATAATAGAGTTCTTGGATCAATGTAATTGTAAAAAAATTTCTTTATTTTTGGAAGAAAGCGTATCGTTAGAAAGGTTATGTGTTTTAGGCCACTGCGGGTTGTTAATAGTTTAAGGCCATTTCGGGCCAATCCATCGTAAGCGTAAACAAAAAACAACAAAATTTCTAGTTTTTTTTAGGCCATGGTGGACCCTAAATAGTTTAAGGTCATTTTTGGCTATATCATCATAAGTGTAAAGGGGTAAATTACATTTGCCAGTTTTAGGCCATGGTAGGCCACAACTAGTTTAAGGCCATTTCGGGCCATGATGCGTATGATAGAAGCGTAATAAGGACAATGTGAAAAGATAGAGCGTAAATTGCGTAATAGTAAACAACGTGGACTAACATGACATGTCATGCTAACATGTTCATTTACTAGCTCCACAGCTAATTTTTAATTACTTTTAGATTTTGTGACATGTATGGACAAAGAGGCTTATTACTCTGCTCCTCTACGCCACCATCTTCCTCCTGAAAAGGTAGTTTGGCCCAAATCAAGCTGTCATCAACCACTTTTTTGGCATGTTTAAGTATTGGAACAGGAGACTGATCCTCAAGGATTTCGATTTCTGAACCCTATTCCATTTCTATGTTATTAACAGCCTGAGGGAATATCTTATCACCCAAAATGATCACTTCTCCTCCTGCATAGGGCAAACAGATCTCTTGATGGATGGGTGATGAGACTGCCCTTAGTTGAGCCAACTAGGATCTTCCCAAGAATAAGTTGAAACTAGGCATCTCCTCGATGACGATGAACACTGCGTTTGTGGGGAATTGGTCCCCTACTACGAAGTTAATATGTACTATTCCTTTAACTTGCACTCATGCCCCATTGAATGGCCTTAAACATGACGTTGTCATGGGGCTGATCTGGTCGATCAAACCTAGTTTATCCACTATAGGGTATGGAATGACATTAGCAGCTGCCCCATCATCTATGTGTACTCTCCGGATTCGATATTGACCAACCCAAATAGTGATGAACATAGGCGTTGTTGTCACGTTACCCTTCTCTGGGTCATCTTTAATGGATTCATCATGAAAAGTCAATAGGGAAGGCTTAGGTTGTTCAGCAGCGAGGGGAAGCATGATGGAGTGGATCACTTCTTCATCTACTGATAGGCTCTCGTCTATGGGTATGGACGTTAACATGTGAACCATGGCCTCACGATGCTTTTGTGATGTGATCAGCAAGTCATAGAGGCTCAACGTTGTATTTTTTATTTGAGAGCCTACTTAACCTACGTAAAACAATCGAGGAGATCATTTCCACCATCTAGTTTTTTATCACCCTTTTCTTCTTCCATTCATCCTAGGAGACGAATCTCTCGAGGACGAATGGTTTCTGGTTGAGGGCTACATTTTCATGGGTTGGGATGAGATGGTTGCATTTGTGTAGCATCATCTTTCTTTGAGGGTGGGGCCAAGGGCATCGATGCGAGGGGCTTAGGATTGGGAAACCCCAGCGTAAGGCAGTCCTTGGCTGTATCAGTTGTCATATGCTCTTCTCCTTTCCTGTTAGGTTGTGATTGGGCTGTTGACTTGGAGGGTTGCCCCTGCATAGCAGGAGAAACTGACGGTTTTGGTACTCTAATGACAAAGGGTGTCTTAGGTGTGGGCGTAGGCTAGGCCATAGCTTTTCTAATAATGGGCTATGGGACAATGGTTAGAGAAAAGACCTGGAGAACAAAGGGTCATCGCTGAACTGTGCTTGTCGATGTCGATGGGCTTGTCGTTTAAGACAAGCGAGAAGGTATAGATAGCACAAAAGGTTACTTTGGCTATGCTTGGTCATCGCCTTCCATACCCACTACATTGGTAGTGTACCCTGCATTGTTTGTGTTTAGCGAGTCTTGGTACACATGCATAGATTGATTCTCCAGATGGATTGGACTACTACTATCTAAGATCAGTTTACCTTGATCGACCATGCATTGAATGTCATATTTCAACACCCAGTAGTAATCCGTGTTGTGACCACACAGCTAGTGATAGTCACAGAAATGGTCCAGCCTAAATTTTTTGGGGACTGACAGTTTGTTTGGCAGGGCCAAGGAGGGATTCTTGAGCAACTCACAATGTTGTCTATGGTGTTTCAGACCCTCCTTGGATATCTTCTTATGTTGAATATGACCAATTCCCAAAAATTTCTTCAGAAGTTCTGAAGGTTTTACAGGTAGATTCACATATTTTGAATGGTCTTTATGCTCAAAATTAGGCTTCAACTGTGGATGTGCTACAAGGGCAGATGGAATTTCTTAGTTGGCACTATTTGGGCTGGTTGTGGGCTCAACAAGCTCCGTGGATACTTTTTTGTTGTTATTTTTCTTCTTGGCCCCATCGGCAACTGCTACTACTGTCTTTGTCGTAGATTTGCCTTTGTCTTTACCCTTGTTGTGGGCATTTTTGTAGACCACATATGTTGGGTCCTTTCTAGTCTTTGCCGCATCTTGGATGCTCTTAGTCTGAGTGAAGGCTTGGCTGAGGGAGCAGGAAGCGAGGTAATACAGTTTAGACTTGATAAAGTCATTAACTGCCCCCTTGAAAATTGCCAACAGATGAGCCTTCGCAATGGGTTCACAAATTTTGTTCAAGGTGGCGCTCCACCGCTGTATAAAATTTTGAACTGACTCGAGCAAGTCTTTCTTGACTCCCATGAGCTAATCCAACGTGACTTCTGGTTTTAGGTTGTACTTGAAACGAGTCACAAATTGAGTTAACAGCTCTTCCAAAGTTGAGACGGAAGAGCATGGGAGTGCTCGATACCAGTCCAAAGCTTTACCCATCAGGGACATAGAAAAGACATGGATAATGGTATGTGGCCATAATTGCAATAACAATGAATCTGACCTAAAAGTAACTAGATGGGTGTTGGGATCACCTTCCCCATTTTATTTGGTGAAATGGGGGAGCGGCATCCCAGGAGGTAACGATAAAATGGACACTACTAGACTAATAGAATCATCATGGTAAAAATCCATGACTTGTACTATGTCGGAACTAGTAGCCTTGAGGTGTTTAAGTTGCTTAGTAAGGGTCTGAATAAGCTAGAAGGCTTGATCTAGACCCATAGACAATGAGGCCATTTGTGGAACGGAAGGAGGATCCACACCGGGTGGCAGAATAGGGGCGGTAACTTGGCCGATGTGCGATGCTATTGGAACTGTTCCTGTAGGCGGTGTCGCTTGTGGCATCCACCACCTGGTAGGTGGCATGGATGGGGTAACCACCATTGGCTGCATCATGGGATACGTTGCTTGCATGGTCGGGGCCATAGACAATGACCTCATAGTGGGGTTTAGCCCCTGCGAGACCTGGTTTTGATGATGAGAGAGGTGGGACATCTGCATAGGATGCGCAACAAGGAACATGTTTGGAACCCACCATGCTGTAGTGGTAGGTCATGTCATGTGAGTCGGGATGAATGTAGGTGTTATATGTAACTACGAAGTAGGTATCGCGTGTACATACGGTGACATGGGTGCAGGTGTACGATGAGATGGATTAGCTAACTACACCTACTGAGGAATGATTTGTGACGGGGCACCACCTAGGAGAGTAGTCGAAGAGAGAAAATGTAGCTAGGGTGAGTACGAGACTTGGTTAGCATTAGATAATGTCAAGGTTGTGGTGACCATGAACAACGGATTTACGCAGGATGTCATCGAGGGAGGGGCCATAGCCAAATCAGCATGACTACCTCCCTCAGAGTGGTGACTACCTCCCTCAGAGTGGGAATCTAGATCATCCTGCCCGTCATGAAGTGCTTCATCACAGAACAACTCCTCTCGTTGTTCTGTTGATGTCCTAGCCATCAGCATTTGGTCTGGGATCCATTATTGTTGGTCTTTCAGGGGTACAGTGATGTTAGGTGAAGGAATAAATTCCTTTCCATTGCAGTATATGAATTCATATTCTCATTTTTCTTCGAGTTCTTGTGGATACATGGGAAAATTTGCAACAAGTTTAGCATAGAGAAAATTGTAATGTTCCCTGTGCTAAGCATGTCCCTCAGGCTCTTTGTTTTGAAGCTTGAGGAAGTGGCATGATCGCACAGGACTAGTTGGTGGCTCGACCACAGGAGAGGTGACTTGCAGAGTCCAAGGATTCTCGAGGTTAGTAATGTCAACAGTGGTGGTTGATGCAGCCATTCTCTACATGGTTTGAGAGTAATGAGTACAAGGATAAAGATCATAAGGGCAAAGGCAAACTAAGGCAATAATCAGGCTTTCTACCTTGTAGGATTCCAAAGGAATCGTCAAAGCGACCGATCTGCACCACACAATCTCGTAAACAATCACAGAGGTATTACGTTTATGTCGATCGATAATGGGTACAAACAACTTACAGGACTACCCGTAAAGTGCGAATCAGATGTTCAAGCCCTCCTTCTAGAGCCAGAAAACTATAACGATGGAAAACGTTGATTGCTGGAAATACTGAGTGGAGTTCCATGTACACAGTTCCAACCCCGGATCCGTGCGAGGGCCGTGCTAGAGAAGACAAATCTGAGGTGCCCTGAACGGTCTTGTCAATTAAACAAGGACTTACCTAATCAGTAAAACTTTAAAATAACCAAATGGCAAGATGAAAATTTCAATGAAGAGATATGATATCGTTAATCTCAGAGGTAACAAGAGCGATGTAAATGATTCAAAGTGATTGCAAAATCTATGTAGATAGGATGCAATAAATTGGATATAACAGTGTGCAATCCTGAGATCTAGGATTTAGCCTATAAACCAAATATGTTGGATACAATGATTATAGGCGGACCTTGGTTTAGACGAAGCGTGTACCAAGAATAGAAAAGTTATTTAAAGATAAAACAAGCAAAGGTTGATCTACCTTGTTCTAGCTAATCTGAGCGCAAGGGAGTCAAACCCGAAGCAGAATGTCCACTAACTAGTTGTTTCTGATCAAAAATCCTTGTCAATCACCTCCAATGTTCTTACAATTGCTGATCCTCTTTTGTTCTCTTGTCAATATTTGCCAAAATTTGTCAACATTTGCCAATGAAAGAAAATTTCTCACAGAGAAAATTTTCCAATCCAGAGAAACGTTTTGCCAACCCTTTGATCCTTGTCAATTGGAGTATTTATAAGGTTAGGGTCAGGAGAAAAACATGGTTTAGATGACGCATGTCCTGAACCTACAAAATTCTGTTGACTTGATGTGTTTGTGTTTGAATCTTGCGGTGCTATGCTGCATTACGCTCTAAAGCGTAATGTGTCGTAATTTACTTTTGTTGGAGCTTTGGCAACAAATTTTTCTATGGTTACGCTGTTATACACTAGAGAGCGTATTGTGATTTATGAACTGCTGATGTCTGCATTGTGTTATCTCCATGGTTGCAACTAAGTCAATCATCTACTTTCTTTACACTGTGTTATGCTACATTACACTGCATAGTGTAACTTGGCATAACATAGTGAACCTGCAAAAAATTGAAGTGTTGTCGCTACGCTTCCCTTGTTTATGTTTAGTCTTTCTGGGTTTTATTACGCTACACTGTGTAATGTAGCGTAATAGGCCCTTAGCCAAAAAAAAAAAAGAAAACTTGTTGAGATGTGTGACATGTTGCAGATCTTTGCCTGAGCCTCGAGATTTTGCTGAACCATTGAGGTCTTCAAATTTTTCTCTCTCCGTTGTTGCAACTAGATGGACTGTCTTCTTGCATTACACTACATTACGCTGCATTGCGTAACGCATCATAATATGCTAAAAGTTAAAATTTTTAAAACATAGCTAACTTGCAAAGTTGAAGACTTCCCGTTGCGCACCCCTTGTCTTGTTCTGTCCTCCGGAGTCTATTATGCTGCGCTGCATAGTGTGGCATAACAGGCCCTTAGAAAAAAAGGGAACTTGCTCAGCTATGACTTGTCACAAATCCTTGCCTGATTTTGTTGAACCATTGAGGCCTTGAAATTTCATGGTGTTTCAGAAGGTTAACTACAAAAACCCGGAAGAAACTAACTAAGAATTCCGACACATCAAACTTGGACATCGAACCATAACATGAAACCAATAGTGAGGTGAGACATGGAAAACATAGATGGATGAGAGAGAGTGGAATCGAGTTTCTAATTAAAGTCACATGAAGCCCCTTGTAGATTTTGTGGTTAAATGACTTGATAGGATCCATCCTTAGTCTAGACCAAAATCAACCATGTTCAATAACTTTGCATCGTCATTTTAAGACTAGGCCATCCCTAAGACAAAAGAGTGCTCCCATAGAAGAACCACTATTCCTTATTAGAGAAGAAGTAGGAAGTGAGGAAGGGTTTTAGTTAGAGTGAACTAGTCCCATCACCAATTCTTTTAGCCTATTTATTCTATCTAAGGGGTGTGGTTTAAATTCCCATCATTTTTTTGAAATGGGAACCATACCATGCAAAGACATATGCATTTATTTTATCCAAATGGTGTGCTTTCAATTCTCATTATTTTTTTCTAATAAGAACCACACCATACAAGGACACATGCATTTATTTCATCTAAGGGATGTGCTTTGAATTCTCATCATTTTTTTCTAATGAGAACCACACCATGCAAGGACTTATTCAACTTCCTTTTATTGGTTGACATGGAACGGTAAGAAATCCATGAAAACACACATGCATCCAAGTAAAAAAAAAAAGGCACAAAGAATACTAAATCTCCTTGAAGTAGCACCCTGTTCAAACCTTTGAATCCTTTTCAATTCTGGAAACTATCAAAGTCACAAATTTATTAAAGTTGTGTTAATGAAAAAGGGACTGCACATTTCTAGAACAAAGAAAACCATAGAGTTTGTAGATAGGTGGATGTTGTGGACTCACTAGTTGTTACATGAAAAAGAAACCATGTCCTAATTATCCATAATGAAATTCAAAGCCAAAACCCAAACACTAACAATCAAATAATAATGTAGTACAAACCACCATCAAGCAACATATTACCATTGTACTTGGCACTTATTAACAAAAATTTAGAAAATCACACCAAATAAAATAAAAGAAAATATAAAAGAAAGTGTAAAATATTCAAGAAATAGCAAATTTACTAATGATGGTGTAAAAAAAAATTAGAAAAGACTAATAACATAAAAAAAAGATGTAAACTAAAGAATGTGTAAAATAAAAAGTTGTAAAACAAAAAATTAAAAAACTGAAGAGCCACTTATATGATTAGCATAGGTGGCCATCTCCCCCATGAGTAAGTTGAAAGGAGGAGATCCAAAATATGGAGTGTGGGTGTCCATCTAATGAGGCTTTTGTTGTATTATCTAGCTTATGCTCATGGAAAGGTTTAACTTGTTGTATCTTGATCAGTTGTTTCTTGTTTGGGCTCTCAAGCTTGTAGATCATCATGGCCCTAGAAGAAAAAGTCTTGTAAATAATGTAAGGTCCTTTACATAATATTTGAAACTTCGTTGAGGTACATATGTGAGGTTCTATTAAAGAACCTTATCTTCAAGTTGAAATTTGAATTTTTCTGATTTTTAGGTCATGACGCTTTTTGTTATAGGCCTTGTGTAACTTGTTAGATGATAGGGCTACCAATCAATTTTCATCTAGCAGGTTGAGATTCATTAGTCTTTCCTTTTGGGCTAGACTTAAGTCAAGGTCAAGGTCACAAGTAGTTGAAAGTGTATGGATCTCAAATTGAATAGAAAGTGTTGGTAATTTTATATACATAAGCTCATAAGGAGAATAGCCTATAGGAAGTTTCCATGTTGAGTGATAGGCCCAAATGACATCATTAAGTTTTGTACTCTAGTCTTTCCTATCTTTTCTAACAATTCTTGTCAAAATCCTTATGATTTCCCTATTGGTAACCTCAGCTTAACCATTAGCTTGGGGGTGGTAGGATGTTGTGAGTTTATGTTCAACCCCCAAGCATTGCATAAGCTTCCAAAAAGTAGTGCCTATAAAGTGAGTTCCATTATTAGAAATTAATGCATGTGGCACACCAAACTTGTTTACAATATTTTTTTGTACAAACCAAGTAGTAGTAGAAGATGTACAGTTGATGATAGCTACTATTCTTCCCATTTTGTATAATAGTCAATAGCAACTATGATGTATATCTTTCCATTTGACATGGATGTGATGAGACCCATGAAATCAATGCCCTAAACATTGAAGGGTTTCAATGGTTGAATCCATTGTTGAGGTCCCTCCATTCAAGCAGTCATTCCACCATCTTGTTGGCATTGTTCACAAGAGTGGACATAATTATAAGCATCCTTGAAGATTGTTGGTCAATAGTACCCTACCATCAAGATTTTCATGGTTATGCATCTTTCAGCATAGTGTCCTTGATAAGGACCTTTGTGAGCATCTTGAAGAATGTTCAATTGATCAACATCAGGGATACACTAGCGAACTCGGCCATCAATGCACACCTTGTATAGGTGTCTATTAATCATCATGAAGTGTTTTACCTAGCAAAGAAACTACTATTTCTTCCAGTGGTCCAAACCCTATGGCATCTCCTAAGTAAGAAAATAGGTGAGAATTCCATAAGACCATTTTGGCTCATTGGGAAATTGTTCAGTTATAGCCAGAGCAAAGAGGAGTTCATCAGGAAACATATTAGATAATGGATCTTTTTCCTCTTTGTTGTTACATTGTAACTGAGACAAGTCATCAATGACCACATTCTCAGTGTCCTTTTGATCTACCATCATAAGATCAAATTCTTACAAGATCACGAACCACCATATGACATGGCGGCTCATCGTTGGCTTGTTCATCAAGAAGCAGATGGCACTGTGGTCTATGTGCACAAAAAAATTGTATCCAAGCACATAATTCATAAAATTTTCTAGAGCAAACACCCCTACCATTAATTCATTTTCTATGGTGGTGTAGTTCAATTGTACACCCACAATGCTTTGGCTAGTGTAGTGAATGTAATATAGACATTTCTTATTATCTAACTGTGTAATCATAGCTCTTAAGGCATAATTTGATGCATCCATCATGATATGAAATTTTCTAGACTATTTTGGCACTTGTAGATTTGGAGTCTCTACAAGTTTCTCTTTCAACTACTAGAATGTTTTTTCACATTTTGTGGTACAAACAAATGAAGCATCTTTATTTGTTGGCTCAACCAATGGTTTTGCAATCTTAGATAAATTCTCTATGAATTTCTAGTAGTAGCCATTATGTCCAAGAAATGATCAAACATATTTAACAATTTTGTGTTGATGGGTTATTCCTTAGATGACCCTTATTTTCTTAGGGTCTACCTCAATTCCTAGTTGTGATATTCTATGTTATAATACAATGCCCTCCTAGACCATTAGGTGACTTTTATGCTAATTGAGCTACAAGTTGATTTCAACACATCATTTTAGTACTTACTCAAGGTAGTTCAAGGCTTGCTCAAAGGTAGCTCCATAAGTGGAGAAGTCATTCATGAAGACTTGAACACCACTACCAATCTGCTATTGAAAAATGCTTAGAACTAGGTGTTGAAATGTGGTAGGAGTGATCTATAGACCAAATGGCATCTTGTGATATGCAAAATTTCCATAAGGACTTGTGAATGTTGTCTTAGCTTGGTCCTTTCGTATAATTTGAATTTGGTTATAGCCACTATAACCATCTAGAAAGTTGTACTAGCAATGCCTAGATATTGTGTCTAGCACCTGATCAACAAACGAAAATGGAAAATGATCTTTGAATGTTACCACATTTAGCAGCCAAAAAT
Organism: Gnetum montanum; assembly: GCA_015680685.1. NCBI lineage: Eukaryota > Viridiplantae > Streptophyta > Gnetopsida > Gnetales > Gnetaceae > Gnetum > Gnetum montanum. The sequence continues at coordinate 152,857 of MNCI01020791.1, read as the reverse complement.
CAATACAGACCCACCACTTGGCACTTTTCTTTTTCACAATTATGAGTGGACTAACCCACTCACTATCTGCAATGGGATAAATGAACCTTTCCTTGAGGAGTTACTTGATTTCCTCCTTGAAAATTTGCTTTAGTTTGGGGTTCAATCACGTCTATGGCTATCTTTTTGGCTTCATGTCTAGATTAGTGTAGATGTGATGCTAGCATATCCTAGGATCAAACCCTATGAGTTTAGGATATGACCAAGAAAAATTTGCTAATCATTTTTCAACTACCTTCAACAACATCTTTTTTTATTCTAGAGTAAGATTTTCATTGATTGTGATTAGCTTCCCATTTTTCAAAAACATATAATCCATTCCAGCTAGTAGCATTTTTACTTCAAGGGGCTCTTATTTAAAATTTTTAAGAATTTCCAACTCTCCCCGATAGGTATCATCATTGGTATCATCAAAGAGTTGGTAATAAAATTGCTCTAGTTAATCCATGCCTACAACATATGTGCATTTCAAGCTCTCAATTGGTTCCATGCAAAGTGTGCTACTTTCAGAATTAGTAGTCAGCCACTAAGTATCCTGCTATTTTTTGGTTGTTTTGTACAAGAACCTTTGAATTTCTACTTTTGGCATACACTACTTACATGCAGAGATAGATGCTTACTTTATAGCCTAGAGTTTTTGCACATAATTGCACCTTGTATCGTTGCATGCAATGCATGAAACTCTCTTCTTCTCAATCTTTTCGAATGCATTTTCTTTAGATATTTCCAAGGAAAGATCTCTAATGTCCATTCTTGCATCAATAGTGTGCATCCATGCCCTTCGCATGATAATTGGAAAATCTCCTTTGCAATTCTCCACCTTGATCATTGAAAAATTAGTAGGATAATACCATCCACAAACAGTGATCATAATGTCTTCTACTAGTTCCAATGGAACAGTGATGGACTAGTTTGTCAATTCTAATCTTATGTTGCTCTTCTTGAGATGAGTCAGGTTCTATGTGGTGTACATCTCATGAGAAATTAAATTAACACCAAAATGTAAATTAAGAAGAGCCTTGCATAATTAATTCTTAACAATCTACAAATAAATCAAAGGACTTCTAGGATCAACTAATTTCCTGGGAAGGTTTCCAACATGGATCCAATCAAATATAGTATGAGTAAGCATGATGGTATGGATCCTCGGTAGATTTTTATTTGAAGGGGACTCGAAGGTATTGGATATAGAGGAAGATGAAAAAGTAAGGTTGTCAACCATGAGCATATGTGAGGGCTTAGATGGACTACAAGGTCAAAATAAAGGTCTTCTCTTTGATCAAGTATTTGACCCATCTGATTGATGACTGATTGTAGATTAATGGTCCTTATAAAGTTGCACTATTGTGGCTACAGTGGTAGTTCATCCTCCATAGGTGGAGTAGGTGGTAGCTATGCCCGTGGAGGAGGAACATGTGTAAGAACAAGAGGGGGATAAGGATAAGAGGTGTTATTTCTTCTTTTGTGTAGAGAATAAGTTTGATAATAATCAAAATGGTGGTAGTGAGGTTGGAAAGAAGAAACGTGACTAGAGGAACTATGTGGAGACAAAGGTTGAATGTAGTATCCATAAGGATCAGGTTGTTGATAAGGGTATTACTACCTTGGTGGTGCCAGCACCAATGATTGTGGTTGCTACCACTATTAATACTACTCATATGATTGTGGTGGAGCTCCACTTGAATAATATTGTTGTTGTTGGTGGAACTACCTAAAATTACCTTGAGGATAAGGTAATCTTCTAGATGTTTTCCTTTTTTTAGTTGTGAATTTAAAGCATACACCCCAGACTCCTGCAAGTGTCACACAATAAGACAACATCCCTTAGGATGTACATATTCATAGATGTTACATCCACCATCATCATCGAATTTCCTTTGCACAACCTCTTCTAATACAGCAGTCTTTCCCTTACCTTTGTGATAGGCATGTTCAACTTCCTTACATCTCCTACACTAACAATCACTACCTTGTTCTTTGGACTCTTCAATAATTTTTAAGACAACTTGAAATTTGCTATCCATGGAGTCCCATAGCTTATCAATCTTGGCCATAATTTCAAATTGAAATTTTTGGAGTGTGATGGTTTTCCTATTTACCACCTCATTAGATGCGGATTCATCCTCACTGTCATAGAATCAAACCTTCCTCTTTTAATGGAATGATCACAATTATATTTCTCTACACTTTCTCTTTTTCTTAATTCATCCTGCTTTTTGGCAACCTACTCAATTAATCTTTGTATCTAATGAACACTTGATTTTAATAGTCATGGGCATAGACACTGATGGTTATCCTTTTTTCTAATCAAATCCCATCTATAATGTAACAAACTTGATCTAGTTGAAAATAACCATGGTTGGGACATTTGTGCATCAAGGAATAGTATTGATTGATGGTAGAATCCAAAGCTCCATGTGTTCCTTGTTTTCATCCTTGGATTTCTCTTCTCAAGTTGGAAACTCTCGAGTATGTTTGATATTTATCATTAAACAATTCTAGCATGGTACTCCATCATCTAATAAACTCCAGCTCTAAGGACTAGTACCAGTTCTTTGATTCTTTGATGAGTGTCCTTGGGAACAACTTAAGTTTTTGTCACTTATTTTCTATATTCTACAAGGCACATGCATCTTGAAAATCTTGGATATGGTTCTATGGATCAAAGTTATATCCCCCTTCAAATCAAGGAATATTGTTCATATCTAGCCTTTTAATTCAACTGTCCTTTATATGCCTTATTGGAATTTGTAATGCCTCTGCAATACTAAGCATACTTTAACTAGCAAGGAAAGCCTCATCAAGGTCTTGATCAAGGTGCATATGATGTCCTTGACTAACCCTTCATTCATGAAAATGTACCTCTCTTGAACTTTTTTGCCCTTAATCTTTCCTTTCTCAACAATCCCCTCAATCATTTTGGTCTTGTCGATCATTTCATTCATTTTTCTCACTTCCATCATGGTCTTACCTTCTGCAATCACAACTAGAGCTAGAAGAAGAAGAAGATAAAAATGAAGGGGAAGAGGAAGATGAGGAATGTGATGCCTACTTTCATCCCTTCAACAATCACAACCATGATCATGATCTTGCTTTTTGTCTACATCCCCACCTTGACTTGCCCCTTCAGATTGTTATTTTTCATTAGATCCATTTTTACTAGAACTAACATTGTAAATTATGGACTGCAAGTTTTGGTTTTAACCCCCTTCACTGAAGTCAAAGAGAGGAATTTCATTGAATGAAAAACCCCTAGAGACGGGTTCTCCACCAACTTGTTGGTATAATAGGAACAGAGAATCATTAAATATTTTCCCCTTTGAGGATTCATAGCATTGTTCTAGCTATCGATCTTGTAGACATTGTGCCTCTATGGGATGATAATCCCTAGCATCAATATCTTCCACAACATACTCAGCATAACATTTCTAAAGACCATATCGTATAAGCATTTGGTGGAGCATTATAGAAATAGACTGATTAGGTGATAACACAATGTTGTCCTCCATGTCATGCCACCACAATTGTTTATCCTGGTGCAAGACAAAGGTGAAATTTAGTACATACTCATCAAGATGAGCACATATGATTTGATACTATTGAAGCACTATTTGATAAGATTTATCAAACTTGGATGGAGAATTGCTCCTATGAGAAGAAGACATTTTTAGTTAGAAAAATAAGAATCACAGTGTCCTTCTAAATATTGTTGTAGTAATCTTAAGATCTGATGTGACTCTAAGGTTCATTCCAAAGATTTAAATAATTTCACTAGGTCCTAGATAGCACATGAAACATCCAAAAGGTCCTTGACAATAGTTCCAATGATAAGCAGTGAGGTACCCCTATGCCCATCCATACAAATCACTAAGGCATTTACATGCTATCTGGTCGAATTCCATGGACCTATAGTTCTCTAGTGCACTAACTCTTCTCAGAATTGAAATGGCCATTGAGAATGTTCATTGTCTTCTCAACTACACTTTTCAGGCTCAAGGGTATGGTTTAAGTGTAATTGAGATACATGATTTTTCTTATTTTATATTTTATAAGTTTGATTACCTACAACAAGAATGAAAAGTGAAGTAATTTAAGATCTAGTTCATTTATATTCTAACTAGCCTAACACAATTAACTACCCCACTTTCCTAAACACATATAGCACTACTCGACTACCAAACGTTAACTTTTGCTAGGTTACCAAGTACTATATGTATGCTCGAAGTGGTTGTGCTTGTGTTCATTAACAATTAGAAACAAATTACTTAATTCAAATGCATTTAAGTAGAAATCATGAAAGTAAAGTGAATTAAAAGAAAATATTAATCTATTCTCAATGTAGCAAGGATTGTCAAAATAGTTTATTTTTATTCCCATCACACTATTATGCTTAGGTACATTAGTGTTTGAACAAAGAACCATACATACTTAGACTCCTTCTATGGGCACTCAGAAAATATTCTAACTTTCGAGAAAATAAACTGCAGGAGCTTCGCTACTTTAACTAAAAAATAACCAAAAACTAACTTCAAATCAAGAGCCCAAGTGCTATATTTATAGGCCAATGTATACCCCCCAATGTCAGATACCCAACGTCACATCCAGACCCTGACATCAGATATCCAACATCATGGAGAAAAAGTGTTTCATCAATAATATTATCAAGCTCATATCATCATAATAAATTCTATAAGAGCTCCATTCCATTTTCCAAGTAATCAACCTAAAAATAAAATGGGTTATTAGTATAAAACATAGTGAGAAACCTTAGCAACATCTCCAATCACTAAATGGAAAAATTCATGGGGATTAGAAGGAGCCTAGCTAACCTATAAAACATGTTAGTATAATAAGCATAGTAGTGAATCACCAAAATATCGAAACAAACATATAAATCAACTATCATAACATCCATTCATCATACAATGCCAAAATGAAAGTTTATCCACTCCAACTATCATCATAATCAAGAAGGCTAACATGCACCGTGCTTAGTGTAATATGTGTATTATGTTATCATGTATAATTACCAAAAGTCAAAACCAACATGTATCAAAACCAAATATCAAATTACCATATGTATGAATTTATTTTTACTCTCAACTAAAATGTGAAGCATTACCAAGAATATTACTTCCAATGTTCGCTAAACATACCAATGCTATAGGCATCACCCAAGACATCACTTCTACTAGAATGTGAAGCATTACTTTGGACATCACTTCCAACATTCCCCAAACATACTAGTGCTAGAGATGTTACCCAAGACATCACCTCTACTAGAATGTAAAGCATCACCTAGGACACCACTTCCTACATTCTCTAGATGTATCAGTGCTAGAAGTATTACCCAAAACATCACCTCTAATGTTCTAGAGGTACAAATGAAAAAGAAGGATCAATGAGCCATGGAATCATCATCTCCTACAAGATGGAGCTCATAACAAGAGACACACTTATGCACTCTACATTAAGGGTCAATCATCAAAACCATCTCCAGGAAGTCGATCTCCAACTAGTAACACAAACTTAGTGCTATATCTATTATTTAAACAACCAACAAACATAGAATCACGACAACCAAAATAATGGTAGAGGTAACAAACAAAACAAAGAAATTTATTTCATCCAAGAGATTCATCAAACTAAGGGATCCTCACAAAGATACTAATGTGAAGCATAGCATAATACCATCAAATATAAATAAATCTCATGAAATTTCATCATCAAGTAAAGAACCAAAACTCTCATCCAAAGAGATCTCACAAATCCCAAAAAAATAATCCAAGATGCCAACTAAACAAAGCAAAGGAATCCTTAACAATAAATTCCAAATGAAGTAATTAAGCCACAATAATAAGAAGACCCAAGTCACCTATAGATAATAATCATATATGGATTAATACTCAAATCATGAAATAACTACTTTATCAAGAATGGTGAATCACAACTCTATAAAATCCAAAATCAGGTCTAGAGTTGGATCATCATCTAAATTTATAATTGTAGAGAAAATTATTATAACTCCATCAATCTTATAAATTTTAACATGATTTTTAGATTTTTTATAAAAACAAATATCTATATCTATTCTCTATTAAAAATTTAGAAAGGAATTTATCAAAAATATAGAGTTATAAAACCATGAATCGAGGCTTAGGATCAAGTTGAAACAAAAAAAAAGGAAAAATTAGTTAACAAAGAATAGATCATAACTATGTGATGAAAAAATATTTTTTAGTGATTCTACAATAGTTTGAAAGATAGAAGAGCAACCTATCTATAGGTAAGTTTTTAGAGGATTATCTAGTAAGGTCTAGGAGATATGAGGTTTTTATTATGCACCATCAAAAACCATGAGATTATGGATAGTGTAGAAAGAAAATCTCATAACTTCCTCAAAACACAAAATTTTTAATTTCTTCTATCTATATTTGGAAGCTGAAACATATACAAACATTCAAGTAAAGTCTTAGAGTTTTATCCCTAGCCATACTTGATATATAGCCTCATTAATGTGCATCATAGAAATTCCTATGATTTTAAATAGGTCTAAATGAATGTAAATAATTTTTAAAAAATTGTATAAATGTTTGAAAATATTTTAGAAACCCATAGCAAGAATTCTAACATAAACATATGTAAAAGATATAGATGTTTTCCTACATATTTTCTATTATGCTAATGAAAATCGCTAAAAATCATAGTTCTATGAACAAAAATCACAAAAAAAATAGAAAATTAGGAAATTCTATATATCAACAAAATAATGGTACAAATTTCATAAAAAATTTTAATATTTATATATCTTCTTTGAAATTAATTTGCAAAACCCATCCCACAAAATTATTGGTAAAATCCTCATAAAATCCATGTCCAAAATTAATGGAAATAACAATATAATTAATTAAAAATTATGCACACAAAATTCATCCAAATAGAATTTTATACATTCAAAACAAAATCCATCAACCCACAAATATCATTAATATTATACAAAAAAAAAACAAACAAGATTCATTGCATAGATGTGCAAACAACTTGTAATTGTAAATGGGGAAGAAGATAAGTTAACTAACTTCTAAATTTGAATGATGAAAAACTACAAGAGAGAAAAGAAAAATTCATAGATCCTAATGAATCAAATTTTCTAGATTATGTTGATGAGGCCTTGTCGATGTGGCCTCATTGACACAACCCCATCAACGTGGGATTTGATGCGTTAGCATGGCCTCATTGACATGATGTCTATTTTGCCTATAAATATGTGCTGACCCTATATGTTAATGGAATATTTTGTCATAGTTGTAGCAAAGATCTTATAGTTTTATCATTTTAAAGTTTGAATATTTTTCTAAGTGCCTACAGTAGGATTCAAAGTAGGATTCAAAGAGTATATATATCTTTATTTGATCACTATTATACCTAAGCACAACAATGTGTGCGGCAATAATGACAAAGCTTTCTGATAAACCTTGTAGCACTTTGAAATAGATTAATTGTTTATTTGTGCATTCAATGCTTTATGTAATTTATTTTAATGCTTTAATTAATTAAATAATAAATTAAGTTAAATTAAGCTAGATGAAATAATGATTATTGAAGCACATAAGTACAACCACTTTGAGCATACACTTAGTGCTTGGTAATCCTAGTAACGCTTAATGTTTGATAACTTAAAAATGTTAAACATGTTCAAGATGTGTATGACAAGTGGGAATGGATGCTTATGTTGGGATTAGTTAGCTATAGGTAGTTACATTAAATTATGAATTTCATTATTTTATTTTATTCATTATTTTTTATGGTTAGGCAACTTATAATACAAAACATAAAAATGATAAAAATCATATGCCTTAGTTGCACTTAAACATACCTTTGCATTTCACAAGTGTAATTGGGAAGACAACAATTATAATGGTTAGTTTCACTTTCTAGAGACTAGTGTACTTAGAAGGATATAAGTCCATTGAATTTGATTGGATCACATGTGAACGCTTAGCGATTTGTATGGTTGGGCATAGGGTCTACTTTTAGCTCATCATTGGTGCCATTGCCAAGGACTTGTAGTTTGATATGTGTGCTATCTAGAACTTAGTAAATATTATTTAAGATCATTGGAACAAACCCTAAGGTCACAATCATTAAAAATATAATAATTATAATTATAATTTAAGCAAACTAAATTCTTCCCTAATCCAAAATTCCTTCTTCTCATAGGCATGATGAATCAAAACTATGAATGCCCCAAGAATTCAAAGTGATGTACACTCATCCAGATGAGTTTGCACCTGATTTCACCTTCATCCTACATTAGGATGAGGAGCTGTGATGGAGAGATTTGGAGGGAAACATTGTGTTTCCTCCTAACCAATTTATTCCTAAGATGCTGCTTCAAACTCTTAATAGGTTGGGCATCTAGGACCTCCATGATGAATACGTTGTGTAGAACCATGACTATCAGGACTATCATCTCACAGAAACACAACATAAGCAAGATTAGCACTAGGAGAAGCACCATGAAGCTACAAAGGGGAAATGATTCACCAAACCATTATTACTGTTGAACCAACATGATAATGAGGATCCCCATCTGGGGGTTCTCAACATGAAGATTTTCCATCCCTTGACTTTGGTAAAGAGGGCTTGAACCCTAATCTGCAATGCACTATTAACAATCTAGGTTTAGACAAAAGTGCAAGTCAAGGTAGGGGCTCAGGCAAGCATCATGATGATAGAAAACATTATGATTGTGGCCATGACAAGTGGAGAGGAAGTGGAAAAATACTATGATGATGTCAATGCTCCTCCTTCTTCGTCCTCTTATTCTACATATTTTTCTTCCTTCTCTGAATCAGATTAAAATCATAAGGGATGAAACCATGATGGAGGTGAATAGAAACACAATGATCATAGGCCCTGATATGAATTAAGGGGTAGTAAGGGACATCATAGGCATCATAAAAAGCATTATGATGATGAGCCCTTGTTGGTAACATGAACCATGATAAACATCACAAAGGTAGTCAGGATTCCATCTAGGCATGTGAAAGATAGTAAAATCAAGTGATTAGATATGAACGATATCCCTAGATTTGAAGGGAGATATAACTCAAATCAACATACCCATATTTAGGCCTTTCACAATGCTTGTGCCTTGCAAAAAATTGAAAATGATTAGCAAAAACTTTAGTTGTTCCCTAGGATACTCATAAAAGAAGCATAAAGTTGGTACCACTCCTTAGAGCTAGAATCAATTTGTAGATGGAGTATGATGTTTAAGTTGTTCAATGAAAAATATCAAACATACTCCAGAGTGTCTAATTTGAGAAAGAAAATCCAAATTTAATGAAAAAGAACACATGAACCCTTGGACATAGCCATGGACAAGTATTATTCCTTTTTGCACAGATGTCCTAGCGATGATTAATCTCAATGGAAGCAGCTTTGCCATATCATAGATGGGCTCAAATTAGAAATGAGAAGAACTCCTAGGTTCTATGCCCACTAAAAGCCCATCAAATTCAAAGGTTGATTGAGTAGGTTGCAAAAGGAGAAGGTGAGCTGAGAAAACAAGAAAGCATTGAGGAGTGTAACCAAAATCCTTCCATCAAAAAAAAGGAGGTCTGATTCTATAATAGTGAGGGGGAGGCACCACTTGATGAAGTGGTGCAGTAAAAAACCTTGAAAATTCAAAAAACTATGTCTAAAATTTTAGCTAAGGTTAACAAAATGTGGGAATCTTTGAATTAAAATTTCAAAGTGCTCTAAAAATTACAAAAGAATCGAAAGAACAAGTAGTGATTGTGGCCACAAGAGAAACAAAAAAGCTGAACATGCCTACCAAAGGGGTAAAGGCAAGGTTGTCGTAGTAGAAGCTAAACATCATTAGTATGTTTTATTTTCTTGAATATTTTTACAATTTCTTACACACTTTACTTTATTTTGATGTGAATTTTCTTTTCTTCTAATAAAAGTGTTTTATTACTGATAGGACTCAGTGATGCTATAGCTATTTACCAATGGTGGTTTATACCTAATGTATTTGATTGCTAATGTATAGTTTCTATTTTTGAATTTTGATGACCAATGACAAAGATAGGTTTCTTTTTCATGGAACAGGTAGTAAGTCCACATCATCCACCCACCCACCGACACTATGATTTTCATGATTTTGGAAGTATGAGGTTCATTTTTCATTAATAAAACTTTAACGAACTTGTAACCTTGGTAGTCTTCAAACTTGAAAAAGATTCAAAGGCTTGAAAAGGGTGTGACTTCAAGGGGATTCAAGACTCTCTATGCCTCCCTACTTGCTTGAGTGCATGTGTGTTTTCATGAATTTTTTATCATTCCATGTCAACCAATAATTAGAAGTTGAATAATTCTTTACATGATGTGGTTTCCATCCTAAAAATTCATAAAAAACATAAAATATATGAATGATGAGAATTAAAAGCACACCCCTTAGACAAAATAAATGGACTATAAGCACTAGTTATGGGAATACAAAGGCATGTTATCTATCCCTAAAGCTTCCCTCTAACTAAGGTCCTTTCTCAATTCTTCTCTTTTCTTCTCAAATAAGAAATGGTGGTTATCTATGGAAGCATTCTTGTGTCTCAAGGGGATGGACTATTCCTGGAGTGGTGATGCAAAGTCACTGAAAGTGGTTAGCTTTGATCTGGAGTAACATTGGACTTTTATTAGATCATCTAACCATAACTCCATAAGGGACTTCATGTGACCATGATTGGAACATCCATTCCATTCTCTATATCATCCATCAATGCTTTCCATAACTCATCTCACTACTAGGTTTCATGTTTTTGTTTAATGTCTTATTTTGATGTGTAGAAATTCTTAGGTATATTCTTCAGGATTTGGTCCTTAACTTTTCATAACCATTAATCAACTATGGGGTCCATGAACTCCTTAATTGAAGTTATGCAAGGGAAAAAAAGGCATAAGCCTTCTATGGTAAGGACCCACTTGCATAGCTCTTGGTTGGGCTAATTAAGTCCCTTATCCTTAGGCATTTTGACAATCAAATATTTTTCATTCTCCATAAATTGCATCCAACTGTGTGCTCCTTAAGGCATTTATCCAATCATTCTCCATCTGTTGTGAAATCTCAAATCCTCTTTATGTATTTCATTGTGTTCTTGGCTTTTTGGGCATCCATTTGACTACAATTTCATTCAAAAATTCCTTATATTTTTTGAATTTTAACTTGGTCAATGGTGGTTAATAGCCACATCAACTAGGCCTAGTCGATGTAGCTAACCATGTTGACTAGGCCCCATTGACGAGACCTAGTAGATGCATGAAAAAAATCCTATAAATAGCACTTATCACTTAGGAATCTTTTGCCATTTGCTTCGAATATAAGGGAATTTTTTGAAATTTTTCAAAGCTAAAAACCTTCCAAAGCCCATAACTTTCAATTCATTTGTCTAATTCACTTCATTCTTTAGCCATACAGCTTTTGGAGGTATGCATTACGTCATGGGGGTCACAAACCTTAAGTTTTTTTATAGAAAATTTTTCTAACTTCATCATGGGTTTAATGAATAAAATAATATTAAATCATCAACCTATGAGAGCTAAATCCTTCCAACACACTTTGATAAACTATTTAATCAAATAATAATAAAATAATATTAAAAAATATAACTAGCCATGATCACAACTTAACCAAGTGTAACTACCCCAAGGGATAAGGTATTCCAAATTTTTTAAACTTTCACATTAAGTATTAGTCGTTGGTAACGTTGTGATTATAGATGGCACCTAGACTGAAATGCCCACAAGAAGGATGACCATCTCAACCAATGGACAAATGACCTAGAGCTAGAAGGGAGTAGCAAGTGCAAGCCCAAGAACAAGTAGTAGAAACTCATGTGATGGGACCTCTTTAGGAGGAGCCTAAAGTGGAATCTTTCTAATAGATTCTTGAGAAAGTGACTATAACTAAATAGTTCCATTGAGATAAGATGCCAAGATTAGTGCCAAGACTTGGGATCACATTAACTCATGCCTGCCTTAATCAGATCAATCCTCATGATATCCAATGTTTAGTTTTCCAAGAATTGAACTTTAGAACATTCTTAGAACATGCTCCACCAGAAGTTAAGATATAATTGCAGAACTCTCTCATGTGGCCAATCATCACTTCCAATCAGGAGTGGTACATGGAAGAAATATATCTCTTCCGGAATAGTAGGTAGGTAGGAGCCACTATGAATATCAAGTACATTCAAGTGTCCTACTTAATGAAAGCTATTAGGCAGGCCCTAGGTTTTCTTGATATTAGAATAAATCTAGCAGAGATATCTATACAAGTAGATCTAGAGGAAAAGAAGACATGGACCCAAGGATGCTATGGAGTGGGTTGCAAGGAGTATGGTGCACTCACCCTAGTGGGGTATGTATATTTCAAGATAGCAGTCTATCACCTCAATTTGACTGTAAAGCCTAGTAAGGTGACTACCTCATTTGCCCATGCATGTGCTGCTTTGAGTGAAAAATTCCCTATAAACCATCCATAGCTAATCTATCTAAAGATAGAGAAGTGATTTGAGGAAAATTAAGGTGGAAGGAAGGCCCTACTCTTTTCCTACCTCATTAGAAAGTTATGTAGAAAGGAAAAACTATTTTTCTATGCCAATGATACACTCTAGCATACTCCTTCTACCTCTTGGACAAAAATGAAAGACAAGACCCCTACCACAACCAAGGAGCACAAGAAGCAACCACCACCTCTACCATTCATTCATGAAACAATGTTAGAGTTCCATGCTAACCTTGAATGAATGCACAAGATTTGAGAGTAGCTCTTGCATGAGTAGGAGTAGCAAGTAGGAATGAGTGGTGGTGATCCATCTGTGTATCATCCAATGATGAGTTACCTCAATAAAGTAGCTTGAACCATCAACTAGATGGAGGGAGGTAAACTAATCTTTTTAGCTCAAAGAATGTAGCTACCTATAAGATCAAATCCTAGCACCTAAGAGGTAACAGTCTCTCTCTCACAATAGCAGTAATTCCCAGACATCTCTAGGAATGCCACTACTTTCTCAATGCATCTAAAGGAGGGTGAAGGGGCAACTATCTTGGTGATGCAACACCGTGGGTATTTTACAATAGTAGAGATGGTAATTAATAGAATTATTGAGGCATTAAATGTACCTACAACATCTATACTAAACATTTCTATCCATAGGAATAGTTAGCGGCAAATTGAATGTAACCCAACATGAAGAGTTGTTAGATCGACTGGGGGGAACCAAGCAACTGATTTTAGATATCTTTGACCTTTTGGATAAAATCACTACAACCCAATCAGAGCTACTAGGAACAAGGAAAAAATGCATTATCATGGAGATGCAACTTGAAATATCTTGGGCTCAAAACTAATGCTTGGCTATAAAGGTTGTTGAATTACAAGCCTACCTAGCTGACCCTACTTTTCTTAGCCCTACATTGACCCATGATGAAGCTTTTCAATAACTTTAAGAAAAGCTCAAGAAGGCTGAGAATGTGAAGCAAATGATGATTTTTATTAGTTATTATTTGATGTCACCATGCACAATATCCAAAAGGCCTTGGATAACACTCATCAAAAGAATGTCAACTTCATCATAGAAAATCACCACCTATAGAATGTTCATGTGCAAAGGTAGAAAATGCAATATTTCATCCATCAACAATAGGAGTAGCTAGCCAAAGTAAATACTAAACTTAGGGGATTAGTAGCCAAAAATAGAAATCTTTCCATGGAGGAACTTCAAGCCCTTTACCAAAAATTTGCAATAAAGGTAGCCACCCAAAAAAATGAGGCTATTAAATTTGAGAGAGTTAAAAATGACTGCAAAGATCAAGTAGGCCTAGAAAAAGAAATCAATGAAAAACATATTCAAATGGTGAAGGTGAATGTTAATGAGGACCTCCAATAGCTCAAGGAATGAGGTGATGTCTGGTAGCCTATCTTTTATGGGCTCAATGACTAAAACAAAGTGGAGATCTACATGAAGGAGCTATATATCGAGAAGACAATAGAGTACATGTAGCTTACCAATATCCATTATGCAAATTAGGCAATGCTCACTATCGAAGGGAAATGATCTAAATTGGAGAAATAAATGGCCAATTCATACTTGTTATACAAAGCTAAGTTCAAGCATCATAAGGACACCAAGTAAAAGCTTAAGGTGGAAAATGCAAAACTCAATGTTCTTAGGTAGCGCTTCACCAATCAATAATCTACAACTAAGAGCTTGACCAAAAGATTGAGTGACTACCAGGAGCTGCAGAATGTAATAAAGATGTTCAATGTTAAATGCAAACTTTTCACTACTTGGTTCATCAATGTGAAGGACCTCTTCCCAAAATTGCCCTATCTTTGGGATTTTAGCATACCAGCCCACATTTGCGATGTGGCATGGACCATGAAAGATCCTAGGAGTAAGGATGAGAAGATGAAGGCACTATTGGACACCTTCCATCTTCCACCAAAAGTTACAACTACCATAGTACAACCACAACTACCTCAACCACCACATGCACCTAAAGTAGGAGAAGGTCATTCAAAGCCTCAAGAGCCTCCACCACCTGGGATAGTTTGAACTTTTTCCTTATCTTCATATCATCAAAGGAATTATGTTTGTTAGTTTTGTCCTAGTGTTGAATTTTGTAGTTCTAAACATCAAAATTTTATAATGATTATAATTTCATACACTCAAGCACTTAGTGTTTGTTCATGTGTATTGTTGTGTTTGTGAATGTTAGTAGTTAGTCAATAATCCAATACTTTCCCAATCATTTGTAGGAAACTTGTTCCTCCTTTTGTTCTCTCAAGGACAAGTCTTCATTTAGTCATGGAGGTATGATGAGTCACATTTTTTTGGCTATGTTTATGCATCCCCATTAACACGAACCTATCAATCAATCTGCATTGACATGGAATTTGATGTGTTCATGTGGCCTTGTTAATGCAGTTTCTATTTTTGCCTATAAATATGTGCTCACTCATCATGTTTATAGCATCTATTATCATAGCTGTAGTAGAGCTCTTATAGTTTTGTCATTTTAAAGTTAGAATATTTTTTTTAAGTGCCCATAGTAAGAGTTAAAGAGTGTATGGATCTTTATTCAAGCACTGTTGTACCTAAGCATGGTAATATGTATGGAAATAAAGATGAGCTTTCTAATAAATGTTGTAGAACTTTGAAATAGATTAATTGTTTATTTATGCATTCAATGTTTTATTCAATTTCCTTTAATGCTTTAAGTAATTAAATAATACATTAAGATAAATTAAGCTAGATGAAATAGTGATTATTGAAGCACATTAGTATGACCACTTCGAGCATATTGTTGGTGCTTGGTAATCCTAGTAACACTTAGCGTTTGATAACCTAGTAGGGTTAAACATGTTTAGCATGTGTACAATAAGTGGGAATGGATGCTTATGTTAGGATTAGTTAGGTCTAGATAGTTAGATTAAATTAGTAATTTAATTATTTTATTTTATTCATTATTTTTTATCCTTGGGAGACTTAAAACACAAAACATAAAAATTATTATAGCAATTAGTATAACTTCTTAAAGACTAGTGTACTTAGAAGGATATAAGTCCATGGAATTTGACTAGATCATGCATGAATGCTTAGTGATTTGTATGATTGAATGTAGGGTCTACTCATTGCTCATCAGGTCTAAACAATCTACATAATTGATTTGCAATTCCATAGTACATCCTAGCTTCAATCTCATAGCCCCTCTCCCTAGATCATAAAATTGTGTAAAAGAATTGAAACATGGGATTTTTAATCGAGATTGACCACAAAACCATGAAATGAAAGAAAAAATGAATTGCCCAAACTTTCATAAAGCCACAAGAAAACTACCAAAAATATTTTCCATCTTAGACATAACTTTCTCTCCCACTTATGTAACACTCTCACATATCACAATTATTAACAAAGAAAAATATCATAAAAAATCTATAATGCTAAAAATATATTCCAAAACATCCCAACATAGATGAGTATGATAAATCTAAAATAATTACATATAAAAATATACATAGCACACATGTTAACATAAAGGTATATCTATCACATATTTTCTATCTTATACCCAGTGCTCTAGAATAAATTATTAATAATAATTAAATGAAACACTAATCAAATAAGTCATTAATCACAGCTCATGGCATGCTCCCAATCAAAACTCATTAGATCATGTCACATTCAACAATACGATTAGTGCATACCTATTAAATGGTAATATGAATATTCATGTAATTAAATATAACTAAAAAATACATAATATTAAAAAAGAATCTAGATAACCCAAAGCTCATTATCCACATCATCATCATCATGCATAAAATATACCAAACCAAACAAGCATATAAGCATACAAGTAAAATCAAAACAATCTCTGTATAAACACAAATACCAAGTGATGAACAATAAGTAGTCCCCTCATTCAACCATATGAATCACAAGCATTCACCAACACTCTAGTCAAATTCCATGAACTTAGCCCCTAAATATACCAGTGGATAAAGATAGTATCATGAGATTTGTTATCATTGTCTTCTTTGCTTCACTTATGTAAGCTTAATTGTATGGTTTAAGTGTAAGCCAAGTCACATGATATTTATTTATATTTTATATTTTATTTTGTTTCATCTAACTATGAAAGAAAGATAATTAATTGTAAATTAACTAGTTAACTATCTAATGCCTTAATCTAACAAGCCTAACATAAGCATCTAGACCCACTTTCCATTTGCATCCTAAACTCACTCTAATGCTACTGGGTTACGAAGTGTCTATTGCTAGGCATACCAAATAGCCACTATTAGAATTACCATGAATTAAGCAGTATGTTCGAAGTGGTCATACCTATGTATTATTATTAAGTTTGTTAATTAACAAACAACATGAATGTAAAGTGCATGAAGGATAGAGTGCATGGAAATAAACATTAATCTAATCTAAGTTATACAAGGAATTTAAAGAATCTCATATTTATTTCCATTAAATCAAAGTGTCTAGGTACATTGATACTTGAATAAAGATCTATACAATCCTTGAAGTCCTACTATGAACAATCAAAAAATGTTTTAACTCTAGAAAAAGAAAACTATAAAACTTTAGCTATGCTACTGACTTAACATGTCATAAATGTAGTGGGTACATGCATTTATATAGGCTAGAATAGACATCACGTCGATGCATCTATGTAGATGCATTACAACATTCATCGATGGGGGCTACATCAATGCATGCTCATCAATAGGGCAATGTCCATGCATGTCCATTGATGTAGTTAGTCAAATTATTCATCATACCTTCATGACTATGTGAAAACTCATTCTTGAGTAAACAAGAGTAGGATTGAGCTTCTTATAAAATTGTAAAGGTATGTGATTATTGATTGATTTATTGACTTTAAGTGATGAATTATATAGAATTATAAAAATTACAAAAATGGATGTCATTGATAACAAAATTGAACACCCTTACAAAAATGGATGGCAGTAACCCTTTGGTTGCTAAAGAAGAAGTGAAGATCAAATAATGCCAGGAGGTGGAGGTTCCTAGAGTATTGAAGGACTTTCACCAAGCTCTAGTGCTCATGGTAGTGGTGGTGGCTAAGGATGAGGCTATCTTGCTACTTCTAGTGAAAGATGAAAAGCATCTAGTAATGCTTTCATCTTCTCCTCCATACTTTATGGATCATAAATAGTCCATGTGGCTTTGCCAATATGGATTACTATGAGGACATTCCACATACAAGGCATTGCTAGGAACAACTCCTTGACATTGGCAAACCATGCTACAAATTATTTTTGTTCAATATCAAATGTCTTTACAAGGTTCTACTATTCATGGTATTCATTCATTCTTCTAGCTAGGTTCTTAGCAATGACTTATAGATTTATGAAATGGCTATTAAGAACTTCAAGCTTGACATTGGTTGTCTCCAAATTTTGTTTTATGTCTTTGTGATGCTTGAGCTTGGCCTTGTAAAGAAGGTATGAGCTAGCCACATGCTTCTCCAATTTTTTCCTCTCTCCTTAATATTAGCATCACCAAGTTTTCATATCAAAGGTTGGAAAGCTTCATTTATTCTATCATTCTTCTATCTACAACTCCTTTAAGCAAATTTTAGATTTTATATAAGCATTCAAGTTATCAAAGATTAGCCGACATACATCACCTCTTTGCTAGAGTTGCTAAAGGGCCTTATTCATCTTCACCTTTGTCAATTCAATTTCTTTTTCATTCACCTTCTTGAGGAGACCCACTTGGTCCCTATGATATTTACTCACTCTTTCAAAATTTAGGGCATCATTTTCCCAAGTGGATACCTTGATGACCATCTTTTGGCAAAGTGCCTAGATTTCCTCCATAGATATATTCCTATTTTCAACTACTAACCTCCATAGATCCAAGTTTACCTTGGTGAGCTACTCCTGATGTTATCTCATAAATTCAACCATTTTGTCTTTTTGCTTCTTGACATTACACAGGTGATGGATGTTCTTAGTAAGGACCAAGTTCTCCTTGAAAACTTGCACTAAGTCCTTATTAGTGTTGATGGAAAGAGATTTTGTTAAGGATGTGTTGAAGATTTCCATCTCCTTGGCATTCTTAGCCTCCTATAGTTTATTCTAAAGTTGTAGGAAAGCTTCATCTCTTGTAACAGCTTGGTTGAAAATGACGAGATCAATGAGATGAGCTCTCAATTTCATAACCTTGGAAAAAAACTAATAGTTTTTGGTGATGGCTACCTCAAGTTGGGAATTAGCAATGATGAGCATTTCCTTTATCTATAGTAGCTTCCACTAAGTATCAATGATCTCTTCTGGGAAATCAAAGACCTCTAGTAGTGGTTGCCTAATTTCCACCAATTAGTCCAACACCTCCTCATGTTGGGTTATGCTTAATCTCTTACTTCCCACTCCTACAGAAGCTTGTACATCTCTAAGTGCATCTATGTTTGGCAAGGCTACCATAGGAGCATTTAGCACTTTTGACACTTGATTGACTATCACTTTTTCCATTGTTTCTTGCCCATGTTGTTGCATCAATAGGACAGTAGCTCCCTCACCTTCCTCCAATCACACCAAGAAAGTTGCAAAATTCATAGAAATTTCTAGGAACTATTGTTATTCAAGGATGGACATTGTAACTTATTAGGCACTCAAATTCATTCTTGCAAGTGCTTGTATTCATTGGATTGAAAATAGTAAGATGGTCTTCTCTAGCTAGCTTATGATTCTAGTCTATTAATGTTGGCTAGTAGATTGATGGCTTCCCACCACTTACCTCTCCTTATTGTTATTGTAGCAGCTACTCATAAAGTTTCCTCATGCATTTAATAGTTTCATAAGCCTTTGGTATTGTTTCACTAGTAGGTGGTGGTGGTGCCTAATCCTCTTATAGCAAATTAGAAGTTGCCTTGTCCTTCATCATCGCCTACCATGATGCGATAGGAGCATGGTAGAGAGTATCATTGGTGTATCATGCTATACCTCCCCTTTTATAGAGTTTTTTAATTACACATGGTAATGGGAGTCACTTACTTCCTCATTCATTTTCTTTAAAG
The DNA here is from genome assembly GCA_015680685.1 of Gnetum montanum. Taxonomy (NCBI): domain Eukaryota; kingdom Viridiplantae; phylum Streptophyta; class Gnetopsida; order Gnetales; family Gnetaceae; genus Gnetum; species Gnetum montanum. The sequence goes on along the minus strand of MNCI01020791.1, from coordinate 133,186 downwards.
CACTTCTCAGTTTCAAGGAAGATGAGCTAAGGGAGGTTGATAGGAAATTTTCCACTTAGAGTAGTGCATGCATGGGGGAGAAGGCAATGACCTTGTTGGGCATCACCATTGGATTTAGATAATAGTCTATGATTTTAAAGTAGGCTCTCTCTACCTTGGTGAGTGAACTATACTCCTTATGATCCATCCCATAACACCATTGGACTCATTTCTTTTTCACATCAAAGTAGGAGATGGTTCGGTCTTTGATTTTTATGATGACAACTCATTGTCAATTGTTCCATAAAAGATAGGTCTTCCCCATGTATCACTCTCCACTAGAGAAGAGAATGGGCCACATGGGAGATCCCTGTAGTTGTGTGTGAACTTCCTCTAGTGCCAAGTCCAAGTAGGAACTAAAGGTAAGTTTCTAAAGAACTAAACTTTGTTCAAGACAGGCCTCAATCAATGTGACCTTTAGATTAGGCCTAGGCCTTGACATATCATCTTGCTACAACTGGCTAGTCTCCACTATGGGAATTTGATGGAAAAATTCCACTTTGAGCTCCTCCCAAAGAGGTTTAATTATATGGATCTCTAATGGGATGTGATATAGCATGGGCCACGGTATAGCGTACGCGATATCGTGGCTGTCGTGATATCACATGCCTCGCGATATCGCATACGTGATATCGCGGTGCGCCGTCATATCTATAAATAAGAGGCAGCTCTCCCTTGTTTTCCATCCTAGGCTTAGACCATAGTGAAACTCTAGTAGATTGATCACTCCAGAGATAGAATATTTTCCATGTGCCCGTAGTAGGAGTCCTAAAGTGAACGGATCTTTATTCGAGCAAACATTGTAACTGAACATAAGTTTGTGTATAGCAATAAAGACGAGCTTCTTGTATAAACCTTGTAGTGCATGGAATAGGCTAATTAGGACTTTTATTTATTGTTATTTACTATTTATCATTTACATGCTTTATTAGGAATTAAATCTTTCTCAACCCTTCTCTCCTAGTTAAGTGCCTCAGTACGACCACTTCGAGCACATGTGTTATGCGTGGTGATCCTAGCAATGACTAGCATTTGGTAACCACGGTTGCATTGGTTCAGGGTGTGAACGGTAAGTGGGAATGGATGCTGATGCTAGGTTAATTCAAACTTAGTTAATTATTTAGAGTTAGTAATTAGTCTCTTCAACCCTTCACCTCACTAGCATAGGAGATAAAACAGAAAAAGATATGAAAATCATATACCTCAAACTTACTTAACCATACACCATGACAAATACAAATAAGGTTGTAAGACAACGAATAATTAACCTTAAGTGTTTCATGAGGCGTGTAGGCACTTAGTCTACGAAGTTCAACCAGATCACATATGTTACACTCGTATTCGTATGGTTGAGTCTAGGGGTACCTCACCACTCATCATTGGAGCCATTGCTAGGGGCTAACTGTTTGTGCGCTAAGTAGAACATAGGAAATCACTCACATCATTGGGAGCTTAAACTAACCCTTAGGGTTAATTAAACAAAAATTTATATAATGGTTAAATAGCACACTGATAAGACATAATGTCTTCTTCTTCTTCTCACAAGAGCAATTCACCACCTAGGGATAATACAAAGAACAGTCGGCAATCGAAAACACATAACCAAAATCCACCAATTCCTCAATAATATAGGGTGGAATATGCTCATGCCGATGAGTATATTCCCAATTTTACTTTTATCTTCCATTAAGATGAACTGGAGAGAATTGCAAGGCAACATTGTGTTACCTTCGGATCATGCAATCCCCAACATGCTCCTCCGTGCTTTGGCACAGATCAGCATGACTCAGCTCTATGCTGAATACGTTGCAGAAAATTTTGACATGAGGGATTACCATCCCACAGCTTTACAACATATAAGGGACTTGAGGTAGGAGAGCCAACATACACTATTGAAGGGCAAAGAGGTCCTGCACGTCCTAAGTGAAATGGGAGATGGTGAACCACTCATAATAGGTTCTCTATCGAAAGATGTTCCTCCTCCTAACGATAGTGAGAAGGTGGGGTATCAGAACCTACAATCCACAATACAAAACCCTAGTTCTAATCCTTGTGAACACCAGTTATTCACTATGGGAACAACAACATATGACAAGGATGGGCACTTAGATCGTCATCACGATTGGGGCCGAAACCATAGAAGAGAAGGTAGGAAACATCATCATGGTGATGGTTCTCCTTCTTCTTTCCCTTCTTTACATCATTCACCCTCTCCTTCCACATCTGGGCACTGCCATCATGAGCATAATGGTGAGGATAGAGGTAGACAAAATGAGAGACCTCGATGAGAGAGTTGAGAGAGAGGACAAGGGCATGAACAAAGGAAAAGTACGAAAAAATGTAGACATCATAGGAATCATGAAAGAGATGATCATGATGAACCCCTATTTGCCACCCAAAGTATGCTCGATATAATAGAGGCTATAAGAATACCGACAAGGCATCAAAAGGATAGTCAGATCAAGCATTTAGACATGAACAATATCCCATGCTTTGAAGGGGGATACAACGTTGATCCGCAACATCATTTACAGGCATTCCACGATGCCTATGCCTTACAAAACATAGAAAATAAGTGGAAAAAACTAAAGTTGTTTCCCAGGACACTCATTAAGGAAACAGAGAGTTGGTACCGGTCTTTAGAACTAGAAACCATCAGGAGCTGAAGTACGATGTTAGAACTCTTTAACGATAAATATCAAACGTACTCCAGAGTGTCTAATTTGCATAAGCAAATCCAAGGATGGAAGCAAGGTACTCATGAACCCTTGGATGCTTTCATGGGCTACTACTATGCATTTTTACATCATTTCCTGGGCCATGGTTACGCATAGTGGGATCAACTCTACCACATCATAGATGGGCTAAGGTATGAAACTAGGAGAACCCTTGGGACTTATGCCCAAGGAAGATTATCAGAACTTAGATCCCATGAAAATTCATCGATTTTTGGAACAAGTAGCCAAAGAAGAAGGTGAACTATGAAAAAGAGAAAGTGTAGAGAAATACAACTGTGATCCTTCCCTTCAAAAGAAGGGAATGAAATTTTGCGATGAAGAGGATGAGTCACCACTCAAAGAGTTGGTGAACAGAAAAACCTTGCCAATTCAAAAACTAACAATAGAAGTATCAGCTAAGGTGGATCAATTGTGGGATTTCTTAGACTCTAGACTTGAAACTGTCTTGAAAATCATAGAAGAGTCTAAGTTGGAACAAAGTAGTGACAAAGGTAAGAAAAAGCGGAGAGATTCAAGCCCTACACATAACAAGGGTAAAGGAAAAATTACTATCTCTGATGAGGTTGTGAATTCAGACACAGATAATGACGGTGGATGTGAGATCTTCCAATATGACCATCCTAAGGGATGTTGTCCAATCATCTCACATCTACAAGAGTCTAGGGTGTATGCACTTAACCCAAGACTCAACAAATGGCAAACACCCCGAAGGTTACCTTATCCTCAAGGTAATCCAAGGTAGTTCCACCAACCATTAACGTACTAACCAAGTGGAACTCCACCACAACCCATCGGATAGCATCAATAGTGGCAATACCCACAGTCATGGGGGATGCCACTGCTGAGACAACAGTACCCTTACCGAAAACCTGATCCTTATGGCTATTATGTGCAGTAGCTAGTTTCTCCAAGTGACTCTATGGGTCACACAACTCCCCAACAGTACTACCAAGTTTGGGAGTACTTTAGGAGGACTCCTTCTCCTCCGGGAGGCACCCCGTATACCTATTATCCTCCTAATCCATCCGCACCTCTTCCACTGGTAGTTCCCATAACACCTCTTGCTCCAACAATGCAAGGGAAACTCCCCACTCAACTGCAGCAACGTAACACTACAAGAGTTGTCAACATTCAACCCACTGCTAGTTCTAACAACTGTAAAAAGAGAAGACCTTTCTTCAAAATCAAAAGCCTAGACAAGCTCTCACAATAACAAGTGGTTGAGTCTGTGATCACTCCTCCAACAAACAAGGCTTCGGAGCTCCCTTCAAACCAAAATCAGAGCTCAACACATATGGTTATGTTAACACATACCATAACCGACTGGATCAAGGTAGGCCACCTTCCTAGGAAACTCTCTGATCCTAGAAGCCCCTTAATCTGTTTACAAGTCACCGAGAATGAACCACATAAGGCTCTTCCTGACTCAAGTTCCAAAGTCAACCTAATCTCATAGGAAATGTATCAAGCCTGGAACCTGCCCCAACTTAAGAAGAGCAACATTCAACTAGAGCTAGCTGACCAGTCCATCACCATTCCCTTAGGATTGGTGGAGGACATTGTCACCACTATGTGTGGTTGGTCTTACCCAGCTGATATCCTGGTGATAGAAGTTAACAATGACAAAGGAAACTTCCCAATTATAATGAGAAGGCAATGGCTAAGTACGATAGATGTGTACCTAGGGATCTGTAATCTTTACTTGGAGATATCTCAAATAAACATTTATGAAAAGATCAAGAAGAAGAAAGTTCCATGCATCACATATAGTGACTCAGAGGGTGATGACATGAAAGAATGTTCAGCATCTCTTCCATGTAACCGGTGTACCCAAGAAACAAAAATTCAAAGGTGCCTGTATGTAGCAACCACACTAGTAGTAGATACCTCGTGGTTGACAGCTACTAGAAAGAGCAACCCACTATGCACGGAATGAACTAAGGAAACAACTCTTGCTAACAACTAAGGCATACACACATTGAAACATGAGCATCGCCAACTTCCACCCCTTAATCTAAGAACATCAATCAGGAGAAGTTGGGCACTTTTACGAAATTCAAATAGACGTTCATTATTTCGGATCTCTCCCTTGCAATTCAGTCATGGGGGAGATGGCCAACTATGCTGATCATTGGAGGCCCTCAATTCTTTTTTATTTTTGTTTTACACATTTTTGTTTTACACATTTTTGTTTTACACAATTTTGTTTTACATGTTTTTGTTTTACACATATTTTTTTACACATTTTTGTCTTACACATTTTTGTTTTACAGATTTCTTTAACTTTTCTTATTTTTGTTTTACAAATTTCTTTAACTCTTCTTGTTTATGTTTTTCAACATCATTATACCTTTTCCATTTCTTTGTATGTGTGTTTGTGTGTGTTTTATCCACCCTGTAAGTTTGTCACCCAATAAGTGTTCTTCTCGATGGTATGAACTATTTTCATATTGATTGCTAATGTTTAGTTTTTACCTTTAAGTTACGATGTTGATACTAAGGTATGTTTCTTTTGATATGGCAAGAAATGAGTCTACTTCATCCATACATCGACAAAGTCCATGGTCTCTCTTGGCTTGGAAATGTACAGTCTCTTTCTAATAAGAACTTTAACGAATCAGTGATTGGGCCTTTCTCAAACTAAGGAAGGACTCAAAGATCGAAAAGGGTGTGACTTCAAGGGAACTTGATGTATTTGTATTGGCCATTCTCTTGGGTGCTTGGATGTTTTCTTCTTGAGTTTTCTTACCGTTTCAACATTACCCAATTATCAGGAAGCTGAGCAAATAAAAATAAGAAGTCTTTGCATGGTGTGGTTCTCATGCATAAAAATACAAAACACAAAAACAAAAAAAAAAGTAAAATTCAAAGCACACCCCTTAGATGAAATAATCACTTGGGCTACAAGCACTGGTTATGGAACTAAAACATTCCCTCTAACTAAGGCCCTTCTCACTTCCCATTCTCTCCTCCTTTTTTCGTTGGAATGGTGGTGACTCTTGGGAGAAGCATTCTTGTTATTCAAGGGGATGGATTAGCCGAATGCATTGATGCGAAGTCACTGGATGTGGTTGGTTTGAGGCCGAAGTTGGAATGAGATTTGCCAAGTCACATTAATAATGAAACATACAAGGGGCTGTACACCACCTTGTTCTTGGGATTTCATTCCATTCTCTTCTCTCCACCTTTCTCTCCATTGTTCACCTCATTGCTGGTTGTATCATTAGTGTATACCTTGGTTGATGTATTGTTTTCTTTTTGGTAAATTCTTGTGGTTAAGACTTTAACTCTTATTCCAAATGACATTCCCAAAGCCTACGGACTCTTTGAATATGGGTTTGTCAGGGCATTAAGGGCATGAGCTTGCTTTGGGAAGGATCCACTGACATTCCTCTTTGGTGCACTAGTTAAATTCTTTCCCCTAACATTTTTGCAATCCATTTTATTTTGTTCATTTCCATCTTGACATCCATTTCATCGATGTCATAGTTGTCCCTTTTTATCTATCTTTCTTATTCCTTTTCTTTCTCCATTCTAATGCTATTGGGGGTTTGCGATTTGTCATGGGGGTACGGGACCCAATTTTTTCAATTTTCTCCTAACCCCTACACCTTTGGTAGTCATCAATATTATATATCCAGACCTGCAATCAGCCATGCCACAACTCAACCATTGGACCTTTTTACTGAAGCAAGGTATCAATGGCATTGAAATTCATCTACCCTTACTAATATAAGATTGTGTTGTGTGTGCAGATGGCAATCGTACAACAACGGATTGGATCTGGAGGGAACACTTGGAATGGAGCAATGCTGAAACAGGTATGCAAAGAGCAAGATCGATGGCACGCTTACGGATGGACAACGAAAGGTGCAATCTTGGCATTGGTAGCAACGACACTTCTTTCTCTCTCTCTTTCTCTTTCTCAACTACCAAATGAGTCTTGATGTCAATGTAATAAGGTTTTCACCCTTGTTGTCATGAACACTAGTTTTGTTGTGTCTTGTAATGATGATCTGTTCACACGTCATCCCATTAGTTTCATTGAGTCAATAATCCCATACCTTCCTGATATTATTGTAAGGAACTTGAGGATAAGTTTTCATTTAGTCATGGGGGTATGATGGGACACGATATCACATGGGCCGCGATATCATGTAAGCGATATTGTGGCCATTGCAATATCGCATCCCTCGTGATATCGTGTACACGATATCGTAGTGCGCTGTCATATCTATAAATAAGAGGTGGCTCTCCCTTGTTTTCCATCCTAGGCTTAGACCATAGTGAAAATCTAGCAGATTTATCACTCTAGAGATAGAATATTTTCCATGTGCCCATAGTAGGAGTCCTAAAGTGAACGGATCTTTATTCGAGCAAACATTGTACCTGAACACAAGTTTGTATACGACAATAAAGACGAGCTTCTTGAATACACGTTGCAGTGCATGGAATAGGCTAATTAGGACTTTTATTTATTATTATTTACTATTTATCATTTGCATGCTTTATTAGGAATTAAATCTTTTTCAACCCTTCTCTCCTAGTTAAGTGCCTTAGTACAACCGCTTCGAGCACGTGCGTTACACGTGGTGATCCCAACAACGACTAGCGTTTGGTAACCATGGTTGCATTGGTTTAGGGTGTGAATAGTAAGTGGGAATGGATGGTAATGCTAGATTAATTCAAATTTAGTTAGTTAGTTAGAGTTAGTAATTAGTCTCTTAAACCCTTCACCTCACTAGCATAGGAGCTAAAATAGAAAAAGATATAAAAATCATATACCTTAGACTTACTTAACCATACACTGTGACAAATACAAGTAAGTCTGGGAAGACAACGAATAATTAACCTTAAGTGTTCCATGAGGCATGTAGGCACTTAGTTTGTGGAGTTCGACCAAATCACACATGTTATGCTCTTATTCGTATGGTTGAGTGTAGGGGTACCTTGCCACTCATCAATCTCCACTTCTTATTCTTGGGGCTATTATGGCTATTGGCCCCTTCCTCCTCTCAACCACTTCTCCCTAGGTTGGATGATCCTTCTCATTGTGTTCCCCTATTTTGTATCATTTGTGATAACAAACATAACCAAGGATTAGTTTTTTATGTGTAACTTTTAATGCTATTAATACCTTTCTTCTTTTGAATAAGTTATACTTAGATTAGTTGTGATCATGATAGATTAATCATTTTATTCACTTAGCTACTTGAGTTTGTTGATGAGTTTTAACTTAGTATGGATTAATGATTTTTAACATTATTTTATTAGTTAAACCTTTGGAAGTTAACAAAATCTTGAAAAAAGTTTTCTATCATAAACCATGGGTTTGTGGCCTCCACAATGTAAAGCTCACATTTAGTAGCTTGAGGGTTAAAGAATAAGTTGATTTTGACAAGAAATATGCAAGTTATAGTGCTTGGAAGGTGCTCTAGGCTCAAGAAAATGCAAAACATCCACTAGCATTGTGATGCAAAAGTGCAAAAATGGCCAAGGGTTTAACCCATATTTATAGACGTTTTGTGTTATGTTGACAAGGATACATCAACACATTGGGCTATGTGAACAGGGATGCATTGATGCATCCTATTTAAGCAATTTTTCTACATTAAAAACCATGTATGGAAAAAGAGTTTGATGATGAAATTGAAGTCCAAAGGATGCCAAAAAAGCCTATAATAAGGACAAATCATTGAAGAGGACTTGAAAGTGAGTTGGAAAGGGGGAGTTTTTAGAAAATTTGATTGCTAATGAGTGCAAAAACTAGAGGTTCTAAGGTAGAAAATAATGAATTTAAAGGCAAAATGACTAAGGAATAAGAAGTTTAATCATCTAGATCAAAGATTATGCAAGTGGATCCTCCCTATAGTAGGATCATGCCTTTAATGCACTTGCATTTCCTTATATTGAGGAGTCTGTAGGAACCAAGGATGATTAATGGCCATGGATTGTTAAAAATCAAATCACATAAGAAACCACCAAAGAATTAAGACATACCAACCACATTAATTAATCATGATAGGAGGTAGTGAGGTGATAGATGGATAGAATTGATGATGAGGAAGAGAGTATGGAATGAAGTCTGTCATTCTGGTCACATGAAGTCCTTTATGAATTTGTGATTAATGTGACATGATATTATCCCATCCTTAGTTGGAATCAAGGCCATCCACTTTTGGTGACTTTGCATTGGTAGACTTAGACCATTCAATACCTAGAGTTCATGAGCGTCCCCAAAGATTACCCACCATTCTACATGGAGAAGAAAAGAGAAGTAGGAATTGAAGAGGGCCTTATTTAGAGGGGTGTATTCAGGCATGGGTAACATGTATTTCTAGCCCCATAACTAGTTCTTAAAGTCCATTATTTTTTCTAAGAGCTATTCTTTGAATTCCCATGTGTTTTATTTTTCATGGGAACCACACATTGCAAAGATATTGCATCCTAGTTTTGGTCAACATTAGGAATGATGAAGAGTTAATGAGAATATCCATAAAACTCTAGATGGTAGGCAAGTATGAAAGCTATCAAGTCTTCTTAAAGCCACACCCTTATCAATTCCTCTTAATTCATTCCAAGTCTAAAAAGTATTGAAACCATGGATTTGTTAAAAGTTGTTATTAAGAAAGGACCTCTTACTTCCAACATGAGAGAACACAATATAGTAGTGGAATGGGTGCCTACTACCTAAATTCATGAGAAAACTAGTGTCCCATTATTCCATGTTAGAATTCAATGATGAAAATTAATCATTAAGACATCAATTTAAATAATAAAATTTAATTAACCACCATCACTCAGTAGCTATATTTGGCACCAAAGTCTTGAGAAGGAAAGTACATGTAAGGAAACTCAAATAAAGCCACTATAGCATGTTAACATGGATGGCCATCTCCCCCATGACAAAGTTAGAAGGGAGAGATTTGAAAGATTGGGCATGCTTGACCATCTATTAAGGTGTTAATTCCATCAATCGTCCTTATCTCCAGGAAAGATTTATGGTCAACCCCTAAGCATTGCATGAGCTTTCAAAAAGTGGCACCAATAAAGTGTGTTCCATTATTTGAAATTAGTGCCCATGGCACATCAAACTTGTTGACAATATTTTATTGTACAAACCATGCCACCATAGAAGATGAACAATTAGTGATGATGACAACTTTAGCCTATTTGATGCAATAGTCAATTTTCATGATGATGTATGCCTTTTCAGTTGACATGGGGTTGATGGAGCCCATGAAGTCAATCCTCCAAACATTAAAAGGATCTAGTGGTTAAATTCACTATTGATGCCCTTCCATTCATGCAATCATCCCTCCATCACATTGATACTTGTCATAGGAATGAAAGAAGTGATGGGCATCCCAAACAATTGTGTGCCAGTAGTACCCTACCATGAGGATCTTCATAGTCATTCTCCTCCTAGCATAGTGGCCCCCATAAGGACCTTCATGTGCATCCTAGAGGACTCAAAGTTGATCTACATCAGGGGCACATCATGTTACCAGGCCATCTATGCAAATCCTATAAATGTTACCTTTAATTTTTATGAAGTGGTTAGCCTAATTAAGAAACTATTATTTTTTTCTTGTTGTCACACTCTTATGGCATCTTCTATGTGAGTAGATAGGAGAGGATGTGATCATACCCATTTTTTTCTTTGGGATCTTGAGCATTAATAGCACCAACAAAGACGAGTTGATCCAGAAATTGATCAAACAATGAACCCTCATCCTCTTTGCTATCCCATCTTCACTAAGATAATTGATCTACAACCATATTCTCTCAATCATTTTAGCCAATCATTATTAAATCAAAATTTTGAAGGATAACTAGCCACCATATGACATAGGGACTCACCATTAGCTTGTTCATCAGAAACTGGATAGCATTGTGGTCGGTGTGCAAAAAAACCTAGTATCCAAGCACATAGTATCTAAATTTCTCCTAGGCATACACCACTACCATGAATTTCTTTTTAATGATGGTGTAGTTTAGTTTTGCACCCACAATGCTCCTACTTGCATAGTTGGTGTACTATGGATGTTTCTAATCATCCAACTATTTTAGCATGGATCTCAAGGCATAATTTGATGTATTTGTCATGATGTGAAAAATTCTAGACCAATCTAGTGCTTGTAGGATTGAAGTTCCTATGATTTTCTATTTTTATTATTGGAATGCATTCTCACATTCCCTAGTCCAAATGAATGGTTCATCTTACTTGGTAAGCTCCACCAATAGTTTGGTAATCTTTGAGAAGCTTTCAATGAAGTGCCTATGATAACCAGTGTGGCCAAGGAATGACCTCACATCTTTCACTATTTCTAGTTATCTAGTTATTTCTTGGATGACCCTAAATTTTTCTAGGTCCACCTCAATATCTTTGCTTAAAATTCAATGTCTCAAGATAATGGCCTCTTAAACCATTAGGTGGCTATCCTATCAATTGAGCCTTAGATTTATCTCCACATATCATTGAAGAACTTGCTCAAGATAGTCCAAGACTTTTTAAAAGCTAGCCTTATATGTAAAGAAGTCATCCATGAAGACTTCTAACATGCTACCATTCTATTGTTGGAAGATGATTAGGACCAACCATTAGAACATGGAAGGAGAATTGCATAGGTCAAAGGGCATCTTTCTATATGCAAAGATCCCCCAGGGACTCATGAATGTGGTCTTGGCCTAGTCCTTTGATGCTATCTAGATTTGGTTATAAGTACTATAACTATCCAAAAAGCTATAGTAACAATGCACCTCAATGGTGTCCAAAGTGAAATAGATTGGGAAGAGATCTACTTCAATTTATCCATGCCTTCAACATAAGAGATAGTAAGACTCTCAGCCGATTCCATGCATACTGTTGATCTAGCATCATTATTTGTTATCAACCATTGGGTACCCTTCTATTTAGTGGCTATTGCATATAGGAACATTTGAGTTTCTGTAATTTCTACACACTTATTGCATTCCTATAGTGATGTGTCTTTGATGATTAATAGTCTTTACACACAATGGCATCCTATGTCATTGTACATGATGCATGAAAATTTTCTTTTTTTGATCTTTTTAAATTCATTTTTCTTGAAAATATTCAAGGAAATATCTTGAATCCCCAACCTTGCATCAATGGTGTTCATACATGCTCTTTCCATGATAATAGAAAAGTCCCCTTTATAGTTCTCTATATGGATCACCAGAAAATTGATAGAATATGATCATCCATAAATCATGGTCACAATATCCTCCACCAATCCCAAGGAAATAATGATGAATTGATTTACTAGCTCTAGTTTGATGTTTTTCTTTTTCTAGGAAGATAGGTTCTAGGATTTTTACATCTCTTGAGAAAATAAGTTAACTTCAATGTTTGAATGCAAAAGTTCCTTGCATGGTTCATTTCCAATGATCTACAAGTAAATAAGAGGACTCCTAGGATCAGACCTCTTCCTAGAAAGGTGGCTAACCTTGATCTAATCTATAATCACATGGGTGAACATGACAGTATGCAACTGGTGAGAACATTGGTTTGAAGGCTTCTCAATAGGGATTTCAAAGGTTAAATTAGCAATGTTGACAACCATTGGTACTTGAGAAGGCTTTTTGGACTATTGGTTCTAAAGAACAACCTCTTGTGAGGCTTGGGTTCAAGACCACATAGCTAAGGAGCCAGCTGCAAGCGTACTACCCTTGTGGCATTTCTTTGCTATGGTTGGGTAGATGTTTCACCCTACATCGATGGCATAAGTAATCGAGGTGTTAATGGTAGTGGTGTAGAAGTAGATGGGTATTCAAGAGGATAAAAGAAAAATGGAGACTCCTCTCTTTGAGAAGGTGCTCTATAGTACTCCAAAGGCAAGTAGTTGTCTAGAAAGGAAGCATGATTAGAAGAGTCATGTCAAGATATTGGCTATTGAATGTAATAACCATAGGGATCAAGTTGGTGATAAGGGTGCTATTGCCTTTGAGGCAGCATCCCCCATAGTATGGATGTTGCCACTATTCATACTACTCTTGAGGTTGAGGTGGCACTCCACTTAGATAGTATGCTTGTTGGTGGAATTGCTACTAATAGTTGCCTTGTGGATAAGGCAACTTCTTGGGTGCTTGCCTTTTTGCCAATCTATGATTCAAAGCATATGTTCCATATTCTTGTAGGTGTGACAACACAAGAAAACATCCCTTAGAATGTTCATATTAACAAATTTTACAACCATCATCATCACTTTCTAAATCTACAACCTCCTCTACTATTGCATCTTTACCCTTATCCTTGTGATATTCTCGTTCAACATCCTTCTTCTTCCTTCATTCATGAACACTCCCTCCTTGATTTATACATTCCTATGTAACCTTCAAAGTACTTTAGAACTGATCATCCAAGGAGTCCCACATCTTATTTATCTTGGCCAATATTTTAGTAACAAATGTTTGTATTAGTAAGGTTTTCCTCTACACCACTTTATCAAGAAGTGCCTCCTCCTCATTTTTATAGAAACAAACCTCCCTCTTACAAATAAAGGATTCTCTATTATACTCCTCTACACTTTTCCATTTCTTTAACTCTTCTTCCTCTTTAGCCACCTATTCTATGAGCCTTTGGATCTTATGAACCCTTAGCTTAGAAAGTCTCCCTTGGACATAGACCCTAAGGGTTCTCCTTGTTTTAGTTCTAAGTCCATCTATGATATGGAATAAATGATCTCATTGGAAGTATCCATGGTTTGGTCATTAGTGAAATAGGGAGTAGCACCTATGTAGAGCTACATCCAAGGACTCATGAGAACCTTATTTCTAACCTTGGATTTGCCTTCGCAAATTAGACACACTAGAGTACATACAATATTTGTCATGAAACAACTTCAACATCATACTCCATCATTGAATAAATTTTGATTTCAAGGAATAACAATAGCTTTTTCTTCTTTTATGAGTGTTCTAGGGAACATTTTCAACTTTTTCTAGTCATTTTCCACATTTTTCAAGGCACAAGCATCATGGAAGGCTCACAAATTATTGTGGATATAAATTGTATTCCCCTCAAAGTTGGGAATATTGTTCATATACAACCATTTGATGTAGCTATCCTTCAAGTGCTTGGTGGGAATTCTGATAGCCTCTAATATATTCAACATATTTCCTATAGCTAGCAAAGGCTCATTATAGTCATAACACTCTCTATGACCCCTATCATGACAATGATGCCTACGATGAGTTTTGTTGTGCCTTCTTTCACTATGACACTCCTTCCCTTATTGTTGTTCATCCCCTTGCTCTTTGTGGTCCTAGTGGGATCTTCAATAATTTGTATCCTACCATTCATCTCCATCATGATCTCTACTACTCTTTATATAGTCTTAGCCTCTTCTTCTCCTTTTAGAGTTAGAGAACTAATTTTCATTGACGTTGAATGCTGAAATAAGATAAGGGTTGTTATTAGCATTAAATAGATCCTTGTACACTTGCATCAATTGATTTTGTGGTTGGACTAAGTTACAAGCATCTAAGACCAAATCTTCCATATCTATCATTTTCTACAAGTCATCCTTCAGTGTGAGGAAGAAGTCTATGTCATGACCAAGAAATTCATAATAGTGGAAAAAGTGGTTTAGTTTAAAGTACCTAGATAATTAGGGATCATCCTTAGTTGCTTGGGTGGGGTCCTTGGCTATTTCACATAGATGTTCATGCTTTGTTCAAGTAGCTTTAGTCATCTATTTGTATTACATGTGCCCACTCTTCAACAATTGATCTAGAAACTCAGATGATTTCAAAGGTAAGGCAGTGTATTTGCTTCAGTCCTTCCACTCAAAATTTTTCCTAGTTGTAATTGATGTAGTGGCCCCAAAGGTTGACAGTTAGTTATCATGGTTATTATTGGGGGCCTTATGTGGGTTATTCCTTGGCCCCTATTTAGTGGTCTTTTCCTCTTTATTCATTGTTACTATGACCATGTTTTTTTGTTTGTTCTTTTCTTTGTCTTTCCACATGTATTGGTTTTTGTATGCTACATAAGTTAGGTTGTGAGTAGCCTTTACAACATCCTTTATATTCTTGATATGAGAGAACACTTGGCTAAGGGACCACAGATCAAGGTAGTAAATTTTTAACTTGATAAAGTCATTAACCATCCCCTTGAATATGGCTAAAATATGGATCTCAGCCATGAACTCAGGTATTTTGTTCAACAATCCATTCCATCATTGGATGAACTAATATGAGCACAAGTGATCCCTGCTTAACCTTCATGAGTTGTTCAAGCATTGTGTCAAGCTTCAAGTTAAACTTGAAGTGATTAACAAACTAAGCTATCAAGTCCTCAAGATAGGATATAGATCCTCTAGGTAATGCATGATACCAATCAAGTGCTTTCCTGGTCAAGAACATAGAAAAAATCCTCATGATAGTATCAGGCCATGGCTACAATAGAAAACACTCGGGTCTAAAGGTTATAAGGTGATAATTTATGTCACCTTTTCTATTTTATTTGCTAAATTGGGAAATAGAAACATTAGGAGGAAGTGTCAAGGTTGGGACCACAAGACTAATGGAATCATCCCCATAGAAATCTATAATCTTGACATTTTACGAAGTAGAGGCTTTGAGCCTCTTTAACTTCTTCATTAGGTCCTGGATCATCTAAAAGGCTTGATCTAGGCCTTGTGATGGCCTTGTTTGCTGTGGGGCTTGAACATAAGGTTGTGGCATCTATTATAAGGCTTGTGGTCTTACTATTGGTTACAATGTGAAAGGAAGTGATTGAATGGTTGTAGCTTGTGGGCCACACAAGGAAATTGATGTTTGTGTCAGTACCTAAGGTACAAATGGGATAAAGGGGTTGTGTAATGCCTAAGTTGTTTGGGGTCCCATGGTGGGCCTTGCATGGGCAATTAGTGGGTTAGTAATGGTGAAAACCATCACACATGGCTACACAGATTAAGGCTATGTGGCAAAAGGCATCGATGGATTATAGGTCGTTGGCTCTGACATTGATTGAGTTTGATGCATGGCTATGACTAGTGTGAGATTAGCTATGGTGGGATAAGAGAAAGTGGAAGATGGCAACACCATGCCCATGGAGAACATAAAGGCATTAGAGGAAGGTGTTGTGACCTTGGGGGATGCTTATTGGAAAAACCCTTCCACGATGTTTTTGGGCTCACATTCTACCCTAAATTCATCCTCCTCTTCTTGTTGTTCTTCTGAGCTATGCTTGTTATGCTCTTCCTTGATCTCAATCAATTGAGCTAAGATACCTGCATAGATATCAGTGAGAGGTATTTAGTCATAGGAGGAAGGGATGTACTCCTTGCCATTTCAATGGATGAGTTTGAACTCTCTTTTGGCTTTTACTTCCAAACATGGAATCAGTATGTCAGCCTACATTTTAACATAAATGTAGTTATATCTATTTTCATTTATGGTCATAAAGTCAAGAATTTTCCCCCTAACCATCAAAGATTACATGCATTTGATGATAGCAAGGCCTTTGGGATCATAGACCCTCATGGCTTGTTGGCTAGGACCTTTGCCAATGAAGGTGAAAGGCAACTTGGTGGACTACTAGAAAGACATGGTTAGTGTTGAAAATGGCTTAAAATTAACTATAAAAGGCAAAAATTGAAGTAAATTCCAATTTTTGGAATCTAAGAATTGTTAAAGGAAGCAAAAATGGCTGAAAATGAAGCACTTTCTATAATTAGTAAGTGGAGGATAAGGGGGTTTTACCCCTCTACTAAAAATAGGAAGTTGGGAAAGTTGGTAAAAGGCTTCACCCACATTGGCCTCTTCACTACCTCTACGCTGGGTATGGTAGGGGGAAAAGAAGGGGGATAAGATGGGGGGAATCTCATACCTTTCTAATCCAATGTTGATGAGGGGTTAAAGGCTGAAAATCAAAGTGAAAAGTTGGTGTTCTTCCACTGGAACTTGGTTTTACTAGGCAACCAATTTTCTCAGCTAGGAAAGATGAGAGAAAGCTAACTTTCAAAATTTTGATGGTTTTTGAAAGGGTTGCACCACCAGATTTGGAAGCTAAAAAAGTTGGCAGCAAAAAGGAAGAAAGGAGAAAGGTTTCAACACTACCTTTGGGCTGAAAAATTCATAGCAACTACTATGAAAAGTCACCAACCAATAACCTACAACTTCTATGCTATAGTATCTATCATAGGAGAAGGGGAAATTTCATTTCTTCAAATTTTTGGCTGCAAAAAATTAGAAAAAGGCTTTTAACATACAACATTGGCTATGGAGGAGATAGATTTAATCACAGAAATTAGGCAGAGGTCCTCCTTCTAATGCTAGAAATCTATTGCAACGAGAGAACTCAATCGAGGGAAAATAGATAGATTAGGTGTAATAGCTTCAACCTTGAATCCCTAGGGCCTCCAAACAGATGGGACTTGAGGTGCCCTGCATAGTTTGGTAGGTTACCCAAGGTGTTATGGAATGCAAAATAGGGGATTAAGAAATTAAAATGCAAAACTTATAGTTCTATAAAATAGAAAGCAAATGAAAATTGCACAAAAATGAAACTTGAAAATTTTATTAAAATAATAAAGAATGAGTTTCAGAAATATGTATAGGAAATGCCCATGAGAAGGCAAAGTGGGGTTTACTGGGGTAGGGGTTTAAAGCTCATTGAAGCCGATGTAATCTACTCAATGATCCAGATACTAAGCCACTCTTGAAGCTTTTGAATCTTCTCTACTACAACTTTAGATCTACTGCTTGGGTCATTACTAGGGGTGAGAAAAGTGAGAAATTTGGCTATGATATTACTCCACACTAGGGGTTGGGAGTTCCAAAAATGTAGCATTGACACCAAAATTCCACAAGTCTCAGTGGGGGATTGCAAAGGGGGTAACAGAATTGTAGGGATTTCACACTGGGAGGATCCAAGAACTTACATTTATACAAGATTGCAAGAGCTCTTCGAAGCCAAAATTACTATGTTCTTGAAAATGGCAAAGTATGGAACCTTAAAGGGATATTGGGGTTTTAGTTTTATAGGTTTTGGACCATGATTTTTGCTACAACTTGTCTAATATATTGGCTGCAAATTTGCTGCACATTTCTACCTCGTACAAGTGATATGGATGCCCAAATTTTGGGGTTACTATGTATAGTAAGAGGTAAACCCTCATGGCCATTCCGTTTACTATAAATAGTAACAAGATCACACCTTCTATGCTAGAGGAAAATCTTCCATGTTGAGCCTTCCACCATCCTTGTTGAAGTAGTTGGTCAACTTTGAGTTCATTAGAGTGCAAAAATCTTGTTCATGTAGCTTCTACATTAGGGGAGAGGAGTTTTAATGCTAGTTTGAGAAGCCTCCATGCTGAGGGTAAGGGTTTCCATGTTGGGAAAGAAGAACAAACTCCTCCACACTAGGCATTATGTCTTCCCCCACTTCTCCACGTTGATATCTACCTCTCCATGGTGGGGGCTAGGTTAGATTTCCCCCTTGTAGGTGTTTCTAGCATAAAAAAGTGTATAACCTCCATAAAACCCATCAAACTGCAACCCCCCTCCCCCAACCTAAACATAGATACTAGGTAACTTTTTTCACTTGGGGAACGAGGCTTTGATCACTTATCAAGCATTTTTCAAGGCCCCAAAAGTATAATTTATGTGAGATTACCCACTGTGGGTTACAATCTTCACATTTACAACAAATTTTTACCTCGGGTTTCATAGGGTGAAGGCTACATACAAAAATTGGTAACATGCAAATTTTTGTAGTGTTTCACATCATAGCCCCCAACTAGCATTTTTTAGTCCCTTGGTAAAATAATGCGAAACAATAATAAGTACATAAAACGTATTAAATATTTTTCATGAAGAAATTAAAGCACTCAAAGAAAATCACTGAAGTCTTTATTAGTCATATATTGAGTAACCAACCATGAAACTCTAATTATTATTTGTAAAACTAGGCTTTTATCTTGTCTTTTTTCTTTTTAAAGAAAATGCTTACATCCAATGCATTGAGCAACTAGCTTGTTAATACTAAAGTCATTGCATTAGACAAATATTTATCAAAATGGTGATGAATAATAGGAGTTAATTAGAAGTATTCAATTGTATCTCATTTGAATCAAAATTTTTTGGTTTAGTATTATTATTATTATTTATAATTTTTTTATATACATAAAATCACTCTAGACCTTCTAAGTATTTGACCTATGTCAAGTTGGCCTCTGATGGATTCTCCTATTTAGTAGCTAGGATAGTAAAAATTTTGTAGGCAACCCATCCACGATCAACTTTGATAATCTAGAATAACTTACAAGTACTAATACTTGAAAGTGTTAATAATGACTTTCCTAATTTAACTTTACTAACATGTTAGGTATATCATTTCCTTCACTCCCTTAAACTAAAAATAGGCTTCTAATATTTTCAAGATGATAATAAGGAATGAGACATAATAGAATGGAAAAAGAAATAATGAACTAAGCAATGGTCACCATATAAGTAATCACCCCATCCCATAGAAAGAGAATAATAGTTCAAAGTCAAGTAGAATAAAGTATAGGATTTAGGAAATCAACTTTTTAAAATTGCAAATACCTAAAGTACATAAAATGTCATACAAGAATATGAATGCACATTAACCAATAAGCTAATAAAGAAAAATATCAAGCCTCCATATATATTTGTTACTTATTATAATTTTTTTTTTTTTTTTGAGATCAACAAGGATCAAGATGTCCTAGTGCTACTAGAGTCAAAATCACTAAGAAGATTATTGCACTGCCAATGAACATGCTCCCATAGGAAACTCTTCTCATGGTAGACCTCACTTCACATGCTAGAGTATTGGCTGCTTAGCTACATTACCAATGACCAAGGTCTCATACAGAAATTTACCCATGGTGTAGTTCAAACCTCACATACGTGCCTTTGTTTTTTTTTTTTCAAATAATTATCTAGGTGGCATCATAATAGACCAAGCATCTATCATTACTTTGTTAAAATTCAATTTAGTTAAACAAAATTTGGATCATAGAAATAAATATGATGTATGGCCTAAAGATCCATGTAGCATTATTATTATTACATGTCAAGTTATAGAATTAGGTAAGATTCATTTGTCAAAGCTAAAAATTCCTAAAACCTACACTATAATCTTGAAACAATTTGAATATAAATAGAGAATGGGAATTGATTATATAAGTATGGAATGCTAGCAATAGGGTTAGATAACTTTTCCCATCTAACTATGGCTAGCAATTAGTAAGTTATCCCATCTATTATATTATTTGTTAGGATAGAAACTAGGACCAAGACTAAGACTAAATTAGAAATTTAATCTAAAATTTTATTCTGTTAGACTAATTTTAAGTCTTCCTCCTTGACTAAGAGCCACATATTTTAGGTTCATTCAACACCTAAAGCTAGACGTAAGTGGATCTTTCATATTGTAGTAGGATTCATGAAAAATAAGCATTTTGAAAGTTGGAGGACTTGGATCATCATGTGTGTATTCAGGGTTAGATGATTAGAGTTTGATTTTAGGTTCTTCATAGGTCATATATAACTTAAGTCTTTGCTCATTAACTAGGAAAGTGAACTCATTATCTTCTAAGGTTGCGATTTTAACACTACCATTAGGATAGGCTTCAAGAACTTGGTATGAAGCTTCCCATTTAGAAACTAATTTTCATGGAAACCTATGAAGTCACATATTATAAAGTAAAACCTTATTATCCTTGTTAAAATTTTTCTTCATTATGTGAGCATTATGTTGAATTTTGGTTTGCTTTTTAATGATATGTTTCTTATTAATTGTCTTAATATGTGCTTCATCACTTTCATTTAGTTTTATAAATATTTTTCATATTTAAAACCTCATCAAATCCTATTAATTAATCTAATCATCCAAAATGATTCTTAATTTCAATAGGCAATAAACATTATTTACCATAGGCTAGTTGGTAAGGAGAAGACTAGGTTTCCAAGATGTTTGATGTTCCCATACGAAATCAGTAAGTTTTCTTGCCTAGTAATTTCTTCTTACACATACTATCTTTATCAATATTCAACTTGATCATTAGTTTGTGAATGATATGGTATTGCTAGTTTATGTCAAATTCCACAAGACTTCATAAGAGGCTCCATAGTTTTATTAATAAAATGAGTTATTTGATTACTAATTAAGACTCTAGGCATGACAAACCTTGTTATGACATGCTTGTGAAGAAAGGACATTACTACTTTTATGTCATTAGTTGTGGTAGCCTTTACTTCAACTCATTTAGCAACATAATTAATAAAAACTAGAATGTAGCAATTTTCTTGTGATGGGGGAAATGGTTCTAAGAAATTTAGCCCCCATACATCAAAGAATTTAGAAACTAAGATTGGTTGTTGAGGTATTTCATGTCTTTTAGAAAGTTCCCTAACTTGTTGGTAGTGTTTACAATATTTTCCAAAGGAAAGTGCATCTTTAAGGAGAGTCATCTAATAAAATCCACTATTTAATACTTTTACCCTTGTACATTTTCCATTGAAATGCCCTCCACCTAAATTGCCATGACATATTCTAAGTATTGATTGTTGTTCCATTCAGGAACACACCTAAGAGTGATATTATCTATAAATGTTTTATATAGATAAGGCTCACTCCAAATGTACTTATTTTCCCTCTTAAGAAGCTTCATTTTTCATTACCATCCCAATGAGATGGATTTTTTTAAGGTTACCAAATAGTTTGCAATGTTGACATACCATGGTTTTTGTATTACAAATGAAAAATGTTTTCATCTAGAAATTTATCATTAAGAGAGCCTAGCATTTAAAATTCTTTTGGTAAGGATAATCATGAAATATTTCAGCTACCACGTTTCTCATTCTTTTTTATCAAGAATTTGCAAGTCAAACTCTTAGAGTAAGAGACGTCATTGCATTATTATTGAATTTTTTATTTTCTTTATGGCTAGAAACTTAATAATAGAGTGATTCATATATACTTGAGTTTTATAGCCTATAAGATAGTATTGAAATTTATTTAGAGCATAGACAATTTCTAATAGTTATTTTTTAGGGATGGTATAATTAATTTGAGCATTATCTAAACTTTTGAAAATGTAATAAATAACCTTAGGTTTCTCCTCAACTAATTATTCTAATAAGGCTCATATTGCTATATCACTAGTATTACACATTAAATCAAAGGAAATTTCCCAGTTTAGAGCACCCAAAATGAAAGTTGTGATAATTTTCAATATTTTGAAAGATGAATCCAATGAAATGAAACCTCCTTTTCAAGTAAAAGATATAGTGGTTTAGCAATTTTTGAAAATTATTTAATAAAATATCTATAATACCCCACATGTCCTAAAAAATATTTAAGACTTTGAATGAGAGTTGGTGAAGGTAAGGCAATTATGAATTTTACTTTATTTTGGTCCATTTCAATGCCCTCCCTCGAGGTGACATGACCTAGAACTATCCCTTTTGTAACCATGAGATGGCTCTCTTTCTAACTTAACTTTAGATTTTATTAGATTCATCTTTATAATACTAAGTCTAACCTACTTAAGGTTTGACTAAAGGAATTTCCAAATAATGAAAAATCATCCATAAAAACCTCAACAAATTCTTCAAGCATATCAGCAAATAGTAAGGTCAAGGCTCTTTGAAAGGTGGCTAGAGCATTACATAATCCAAATTACATTCTTCTAAATAAAGGGGTACCAAAAGGACATGTGAATGTAGTCTTATATTGATCTTCAGTGGCTATGGCTATTTGGTTATAACTATTAAATCCATCTAGGAAATAGTAATATTAATGGCCTTGTAAATGTTCAAGAATTTGATCAATGTATAGTAATGGAAAGTGATTTTTTCCTATGTATTGATTTAACTTTCTATAATCCACACATACTCACCAATTGTCATGTTTCTTAGGTACCATAGTTATACAACTAACCCATTCACTATCTGAGATGAGATAAATTATCCCTTGTCTCCATAGTTTAGTGATTTCTTCTTTCACAATTTGTTTGAATGCAAGGTTAAGTATTCTAGGAGGTATTCATTTTGGTTTGGCTCAATACTCTAAGTAGATATGATGCTAACATATGTTTGGAGATATTCCTTAAGAAGAACCAATAAACTACAACACTTTGGCTATGCTATTGACTTTACATGCCATAAATGTGATGGCTATGTACATTTATATAGGCTAGACTAGCCACTACATTGATGCATCAAATCATGCATTGATAGGGATGCATTGACAAGACTACGTCAATGGGGCTACATTGATGCATGCCCATTGATATAGCCAATTAAATGATTCATTACCAAATATGTCCAAAAATAGAGGTTGTTACATCCTCCTCCCCTTAAGAATCTTTATCTTGGAATATTTCAGGATAAGAATATAAATTACGCTTAAGCTGCTAAAAAGTCTTTTGTGAACCATGATGATTCTACAAAATATTTGCCATGGGAACTATCCTATTGCACAATTGACACTCCATCTAATCTAATATTCTAACAAGATGCTCCATGTATGAGGCATCAGCCTAGAGCTACATCTTAGTCTAGTTAACAACATGACTATCGTCGGGCACATACTTCCATAGCATGAAGACATAAAATACATCATGCATTCTTGAAAGTTATGGAGATAGAACAACATAATACACAACCTCTCCTATGCATTGAATGATGTCAAATGGGCCAATGTAATGAGATGTTATTTTTTCTTTTTGATCAAAATGCATCAAGTCTTTTACTAAAGCAACCCAAACAAACACCTTCTTACCAATAGAAAACTCAAGAGGCCTCCTCATATAGTTTGTGTAGCTCACCTAATGATCCTAAGTTAGCTTCAAGCATTTACAAACCTCTCTAATCTACTCTATTTTTCTCAACACAACATCTAAACTAATTTGCTACCTATCCTAATTCATATCCTAAGATAAGGAAGTCTTGCAAGGTCTCCCATACCAGATTTTGTACAGTGCTTCCTTCAAAATAGCATAATAAATATTATGGTAAGCAAACTCTACCAATGGTAACAAACTATCCCAACTATTTGAAAACTAAAACGGAAAAGAGAAAATCATGTTCTTCAATACTTGATTAACTCTCTTAACCTAGCCATCAATCTACTAAACTCATATTCAACCTAGTACCTTGGTTGTCCATGAACACATGCCAAAATCTAGAAGTGAATTTGGCATCATCATTGAAGACAATCTTGGCAAGTATGCCATGTAGTCATATCATCTCAGAGATGAACAACTATGCAACATCCTCCACACTAGCCAAAGTCTTTATGGCTAGGAAATGATCTAAATTGATCAAAAAGTCCACCACAATGAGAATCACATCTTTTCTTCCCTATTATGAGGTAAGCTAATAATGAAATCCATTCTAATCACCTTCCACTTCCACTCTGATATAGTGTGAGGGTACAAGTAGCCACCTGGTCATTAGTATTCAAGTTTAACTTGTTGACAAATCAAACATTTAGCCACAAATTATCTAATGTAATTCTTCATGTCTAGTCACCAATACAATCACTTTAGCATCTAGTACATCTTATCACTGCTTAGATGCAGCTCAAGAATACTAAGCTTCATCCAATAAACATTATCTTAAGGATTCAAGCAGGTACTCTCAGTCCTTATGATGAAGCAACCTAAGTGCATCAACTACCTTGAAAGCATCAACGAAATGCTTTAGCTCTTCATACCATGAATCATGTTGTTGCATAACATGAATCTTGCTTATCACATCTGACTATATCACCAAAAAGTTTATCTTACAAACCACACAGCTCAAGGTATCTGTAACAACATTACTTTTTCCTATCTAACCCTAGATGATAAAGTAAAAATTAGCCAAAACTTTAAGTTGCCTCCTTTGGCACAAGTTTAACTACAATTGACTCATCAAATATTACAATCCCTTGTGATCCATCCAAATTGTTAATTGGTCTCTAAACAAATAATGATGCCAAAAATTTAAGGTGAATACTATCACTCTCAGCTCTAAGTTGTGAGTGGGGTAGCATGTCTCATGAGGCTTAAGCTATCATGAGGCATACACTACTACTTTGTCCTCTTGCGTAAGGATACATTCATAACCTTATCTTGAAGAATTAGTACAAATGTCAAATGGCTTATCTAGGATTGGTGAAATCAAAATAGAAGTCAAGATCAATCTAACCTTGAGTTCATCAAAGGTAACCTCACAACATGTGCTCCATAAGAAACCAACATCCTTCCATAAAAAATTCATAAGGGGTAAAGCAATGTAGGATAAATTATTCACAAATATCCTATAATAACTTTCAAATACAAGATAATTGTGAACCTCACCAACATCCTTGGGTATAGGCCAATCCTAAATAAAAATATTTTAGTGGGATCCACTACTATACTAACATCTAAAACAACATGTCTTAAGAACCAAACCTCATGGTGCCAAAAAGAACACTTGGAGGTTGGCCAAATAACTAATATTCTCTAAGCATCTACAAAATGATCCTTAGATGCTTCTCATGTAACTCCTTAGATGAAGAATATACCAAAACATCATCAATGCACATGATAATAAATTGATCTAGGTAGGACCTCATAATGTTGTTCATGAGATGCATGAACACTACAAGAGTATTAGTGAGTCCAAATAGCAAAACCAAGAACTCATAATTTTCATACTACATTATAAACGTTGTATTAGCAACATCCTCCTCATTATTGTGAACTTGATGGTATGCTAACTTCATATCAATCTTGGATAACAATCAAGCTTCCCTTAATTAATCAAAAAAATTGTCTATGTGCAACAATAGATACTTGTTCTTCACAATCACCTAGTTCAATTTCCAGTAATCAATGCATAGCCTCATACTTCTATTCTTCTTCTTCATAAAGAGGATAGGAGCATCCCAAGGAGACACACTTGGATGAATCAAGTCCTTGTCAAACAACTCAACAAGGGACATCTTATGTGCATCCTTGGAGATGGGTTTTGCAATGGGTTTAGGAGCAATCTCAAACTCAACATCGCATCTTAGAGGTAAACTAGGTAACTTAGAATGAAAGATATTAGAGAACTCATAAACAACTAGAACTTGATCAAGCTCTTGTGACAAGAAAAGATCACAAATAGAAATAGCAAAGCAAGAATGACCTTTCCTCAACAACTGGTAAAAAGATCTTGAAGAAACAAAATCTAACTTAACCTTTCATATTCTAGTATGCATTGTTATCTATGCACTATCTTCTATCATCAAGAAAAGTGTCTTGTAATAAGAATTCAAGCTATCCTAATAGTGATGCAACGAATTCATACCCAAGACAATGTCATAGTTCCCTAGGTTTATAATGTGGAGGTCACTGAACCACATGACATTTTGAACTACCAAGGGTATAGACCTACAAACTTGTTCACAATAAGCACACAACCACTAATCAAAATTAAAGGTAAAATCTTGATTAAGACATTGACCCACCAAACTCAAGCATTGATGACAAAGGAAATAAATAAATTATTGGAAATTGATTACTAAACCCTTAACCCTAAACCAAGAAACAAAAAAGGACTAATGAGCCATGAAATCATCCTCTTCTGCAAGATGAGACTTGCGGCAAGAGCCACATTGGTGCACTCTATAGTAAGGGTCAATCATCAAAAAAATCTCCAAGAAGTCCATCTCCAATTGACCATACAAAATCAATGTTGGCTTCATCATTCAAATAATCAACAAACATACAACCATGACAAACAAACTGACGATGGAGGCAACAACCAAAATAAAGGAATCCATTTCATCAAAGAGATCAATCAAACTAAGGGATTCTCATAAGGATACCAATCCAAAGCATAGCATAATACCATCAAATCCAAACCAGTCTCATGGAATTTCATCATCAAGTGAAGAACCAAAACCATCATCCAAAGAGATCTTATGAATCCCAAACAATAACCTAAGATGCCAACTAATCCAAGTAAAGGAATCCTTAACCATAACTTCCAAATGAATCAATTATGCCATAATAATGGGAATACCCACGTCACCTATAACTAACAATCATATATGCATCAATATGAAAATCATGAAATAACCACTTTACCAAGAATGATAAATCAAGGTTCTATTAAACCCATAATCAAGTTTACAATTAGATCATTGCCTAAATGTATAATAGTAGATAAAATTATTATAACTACAATATTCCTATAAATTTTATCATGATTCTAGATTTCTAAAAAATATATATCTATATCTATTATCTATTAAAAATTTAGGAAGGCATTTATAAGAAATATAGAGTTATAGAACAATAAATCTAGGCTTAGAGGATCAAGCTAAACAAAAATGGAAAAAATAGATGATAGAAAATAGACCATAACTCTACGATGGAAAACTAATTTTTAGTGATTTAAAAATAGTTTGAAAGATAGAATAGAAACATATCTACAAGTAAATTTTCAAAGGGTTATCTAATAAGGTCTATAAGATATGAGGTTTTTATTATGCACCATCAAAAACCATGAGATTATGGATAGTGTAGAAAGAAAAATTAATCAGCTCATCAAAACACAATGTTTTTAATTTCTTCCAACTAGATTTTGAAGATAAACATATACAAACATTTAGGTAAAATTTTAGAGTTTTATCATTAGCCATACTTGAGATCTAGACTTATTAATCCACATCATAAAAATTCTTATGATTTTAGATAGGTATGAAAGAATAGCACATGACTCAAAATATCCTATGCGTTTATAAATGATTTTTTAAAAAAATTGTATAACTTTTTAAGAGGATTTCAAAAACCTAAAGCAAAAATCCTACATCAAACATTTGTTAAAGATACAAATGTTTTTTTAAGCATTATCTATTCTACTAACAAATATCTCTAGAAACATTAGCTCCATGAAGAGAAATCGTAAAAAATAATAATAATAAATAATAAATAAGAAACAACAAACCGAGAACTTCTACAAAACAAAAAAATAATTGTATAAAGTTCATAAGAACAAGATTAAAATCTCTAGATCTTCTTTGAAATTAATTTGGTAAACCAATCTCATAGAATTATTGGTAAAATCCTCACAAAAGCCATGCTCAAAATTAGTGGAAATAAAAATATAATTAATTAAGAATTACACAGATAAAATTCATCTAAACAGCTTTCTATCCATTCAAAACAAAACTCATCAACCCATAAATAGTGTTAAGATCATACGACAAAAATAAAAAAGACCCATCCCATATATGTGCACAAAACCTATAATCCTAAATGGAAAAAAAAAACCAAGATAACATACTTCTAAATCTAAATGATGAAAAATTGTAAGAGAAAAAAGTAAAACACAAAGATCTGGACAATCTACACAACTAATCTACAATTTTGGAGCAATTCCCAACTCCAACCTCCCAACACCTCTCCCCAGATTGTTAAAGTGTGTGGGAGAATTGAGCCATGGGAGCTTTAAAGAAGAAAATACCATTTTCCAAAACTTCCACAAAGCCACAAGAAAAGAGCAAAAAAGTTGAATCTCATGCTCACAAAACATAAGACTCAATCAGGATTCCTCACTCGGGATTCATGACTGGTCACTGGGCAATGAAAACTCCTTCATTAACTAATCTTAGGTCGGTTAAAACCTGAAACAAAACAAGAATCCACTTATCTAGATAGATGGCTCAAAAATTCAAGTAAATAAATTAGAGATAAGAGCAGGGGACTCAGAGTTGAGTCTTGGAAGGTAGGCAGGTGACACCACTCAAAAAAAATATGTCCATTTTTCCACATTTATGGGACAATTTGTTTTCCTCGCAATTTAGGGTTTAGGATGGGGTGGGGTGGGTAAAACGTGGGCAATGTTGTTGTATGTGATCATTGTGATGTGATGTGCACAACTCATCATCATGCATTTCATGTTCATGTTCAGAAGTAGCATAGCAAATGCAATCGAATCCATCAATCGGATTATCATCCATTCGTACTTTGGTGTTCGTTCATGTTCATACATGGGTGGGCTATTCAATTAGATAGGAAAGGAGATGAGAGTTGAGGCTGGTGCCAGTGACAGTGGCAATGAAAAAATGGATAATTTTGGATGCAGACAACAATCCCTCACAAAATGCAACAACAAGAGCAGGTTTGAATCGAATTCATTGCCCGAACCCACAACAAAAAAATGAAATGGTATGCTAAATCCTAAGCATACCTTAACATTGGCATTTAGCAGGGAATGCCGGGAATGGGATTATGAGCCCCGCCCAAATCAGACAAGACCAAGCCATGCTGCTCATCATCCTTGTTCATAAGTTGTGAAATGTGGAAAACATAACAAGTACAAGACATCAACCCATAAACCCATAAAATTTTGGATAAATGGGATTTTTGATGCATAAATTCTGGTCGCACGTTGGGAAAGAAAACTCGTTTTAGAGACTATTGTCTAAGGTGCCTCCCATATTGGTACAGAAACCTCAGTTGGAGAGTGCTACATGGCTTTTTGCAAATAATAAACCAAACCAAAGAAATCAAAATTTAAATTAAATGAATCTGAATTTAAATTGAATAACTATCTCAAACTTGAGAATACAAGAAGTAACTAACAAAATGAATTTTCCCTGGTCTTGCTGATGCTGCCTGTCTGTGACTGCCGATGGTATCCACTATTAGGTAGGAAGACCATGATCACCATAAAAGAGGGAGAGAGAGAGAGAAAGAGAGAAAGACTACCCACTACAATCCTCATAGGGCAGCAACTACGATCCTTAAAGCCTATCGTCGTCTGCCACCTTTTGTGCACCACCATAAAGAGGAAGTTCATCCACCCACATATGCACCACCAAGACAAGTTGTTGACCCAAAGAAAATTGTACATCTCACGTCTTGTGCATGGGCTACACTACCTACATTGTTGCAAATAGAAAAAAGAGAGAGAGAACCCTCCTACTGTCATTGAGAAGACCAGCAAGGATCCAATTTTAAGCTGTTGGCTCCTGCTTTAGACCCTCCTTGAAGATCAACTGGAAGCCTGTAAAGAAAAGAAAAGAAAAAAGAAAACCATTGCTTAGTGAAGAGAAGTTTGCCCCCTCAAGACTAATAGCCAGAGCCCTTTTTCTATCCCCTAATTTTATAGTCACTGTGGCCATCCATAATTGATGAATGGCGAGGTACCCCTACACTCAACCATACGAATATGAGCGTTTCATGCACGATCTGGTCGAACTCCAAGGACCAAGTGCATATGCACCTTAATGGAACACTTAGGGTTAATCAATCATTGTCTTCCCAAATTTACTTGTATTGTCACGATTGTATGTTTAAGTAAGCTTGAGGTATATGATTTCTATAGTTTTTGTATTTTTTATGTCTTTTGCTAATAAAGGTGAGGGAGAGAGAACTAAGTGGCTAACTTACATTAACTATTCATTAACTAGTTTTTAAATGTTCCTAACACCATTATCCATTCCCACTTATTGTACACATCCTAAACCAATGCAACGCTGCTGGGATTACCAAGTGCTAATCGTTATTGGGTTACCAAGCGCTACACGCATGCTCAAAGCTGTCGTACTGAGTGTATTTAACTAAGGGGGTTGAAGGTTGAGAGAGATATTAATTAACTAGGAAATAATTAAATAATAATTAATTACTAATTAGCTTAATATGTATGCTGCAAGGTTTATCATAAATTTTATCTTTATTTTCGTACACAAAATTATGCTTGGGTACAAATTACTCGAATAAAGATCTATTCACTCTATGACTCCTACTGCAGGCACACAGAAAAAATTATAACTCTATAATGAAAAAACTACAAGAATCTGGCTAAGGGTCTAAATCTAATTATATGGGAACCAAGGATGCCACCTCTTATTTATAACAGATGAGGCACGACGCAATATCGCATGGTGGATGTGATATTGCATACGCAATATCGTGGTTCATCATACCCCCATGACTGAATGAAAACTCGTCCTCGAGTTCCTTACAAAATATTGGGAATGTATGGGATTATTGATTTGAATGATACCTAATGGTGAATGGGATGAGATATGAATGGATCAACATTACAATACATAGAAACATTAGTGTTCATGGTTACAAAAGTGAACACTATACACAATTGACATCCAGCCTTATTTGGTAGCTAAAAGAGAAGAGAGAGAGAGAAAAGGAGAAGACATGTTGCTGCCGATGCTAAGATTACACCTTCCATTCTCCATCCATAGCCACACTATCAATCTTGTTTCTTGCACAATCATTCCAGCACCAGTCCATCTTGAGTATTTCCTCCAGGTCTAGTCCATTGTTGTATGATTGCCATCTTCACACACAACATAGTCACATATGAGCAAGGATAAGCAAATCATAATACAATTGATACCTTGCCTCTGTGTAAGGTCCATTGGCTAAGTTGTGATATGGCCAATACAAATTATAGAGATATAACACTGGTGACTACCCAAGGTTTAGGACTTAGGAAAAATTGAAAAAATTGGACCAAGGCCCCCATGAATAAGAGCAATCCTCCTCCAGTAGCGATAGAATGGAAAAAGATAAGGAATAAGAAAGATGGAGAAAAAGAAACAATGGAAATGCTAATAAAATGGATGTCAAAGATGGGAATGAAAAAAACATGTTGATTGCGGAAATGTTTAAGGAAAAGAAGTTAACTGATGCACCAAATAGGAATGCTAGTGGGTCCTCCCCAAAGCAAGCTCATTTCCTTTATGCCCTAACAAATCCACATTCAAAGAGTCCATAGGCTCTAGAAATTTCATTTGGGAGAAAGAGTTAAATACTTAACCCCAAGAATTCACCAAAGAGAAAATAATGCATCAACCAAAATATAGACTACTGATACAACCGGCAATGAAGTGGAAAATGGAGAAAGAATGATGGGGAGAAGAGAATGGAATGGAGTCCCAAGAACAAGGTGATGTACAGCCCCCTTGTGTACTTATGGTTAATGTGACTGAGTAGATCTCATTCCAAATCCAGCCTCAAACAATCCACATCCAGTGACCTCGCATTAATATACTTGGCCAATCTATCCACTTGAAGTAACAAGAATGCTTCCACCAAAGAGTCACCACCATTCCAAGGAAAATGAGAAAGGGAGAAGTAGGAAGTGAGAAAGGGCCTTAGTTAGAGGGAACATGTCTGTGTAGTTCCATAACCAATGCTAGTAGCCTAGATGATTATTTTTTCTATGGGATGTGCTTTGAATTCTCACTATTTTTTTTCTTGCATGAGAACCACACCATGAGAAGACTTATTTTTATTGGCTCAGCTTCCTTATAATGGAGCAAGGCCGGAATGGTAAGAAAACTCAAGAAGAAAACATCCAAGCACCAAAGAGAATAGCAAGAAAAAATGCATCAAATCCCTTTAAAGTCACACCCTTTTCAGTCCTTGAGTCCTTCTATAGTTTAAGAAATGCCCAATCACCAATTCGTTAATATTTTTATTATTACAAAAGCAGACTATATAGTTTCAAGCCAAGAGGGACCATAGAAATTCATGGATGCATGGACAACGTGGACTCATTGCCTGTTATATCAAAAGAACCATACCTTAGTATCAACATTATAACTCAAAGGTAAAAAATAAATATTAGCAATCAATAGAATACAGTTCATACCACCATCATGAGCACTTATTAGGTGATGAATCTAACAAAACAAAAACAAGAAACAAAACAAACAGTCACATAAAGAAATGAAAAAGTATAAATGATGGTGCAAAACAAAAACAAGAAAAATTAAAGAAATTTGTAAAAAAAAATTAAAAAAGAAACTGAGGGCCTCGAATGATTAGTAGAGGTGGTCGCCTCCCCCATGATTGAATTGGAAGGAGGAGATCTGAAATAGTGAATAGGGTCATCCCTTCTTAGAGGTATTATGTGCACTAGTTGTTCTAAATTCATGGAAGGGTTTGATCTATTGCACATTGACTAACAATCTTTTATCAGGGCTCTCAGGTTTGTATATGGTCATGGCCTTTGAAGGAAAGGTTACATGAATAATGTAAGGTCCTTCCCATAGTGTTTGAAATTTTGTGCATTGTGGCACATCTGTGGGGTTCCAGTAGAGAACCTTATCTCCTGGTTGATACTTAACCTTTTGAATCTTCAAGTCATGACGTTGCTTGTTATATTCCTTATGCAACTCATTTGATGATAGGGCAGCTAATCAGTTTTTGTCTAGCATGTTTAAAGTTGTCAACCTTTGTTTCTATGCTAGATCAAGTTCAAGGTTGAGGTCACAAGCTGTTGATATTGTACGAAGCTCAATTTGAATCAGAACCATTAGAAGCTTTCTGTACACTAACTCATACGGAAAGTAGCCTATAGGGAGTTTCCAAGTGGAGTGGTATGCCCAAAGAGCATCATTCAGTTTAGTGCTCCAATCTCGCCTACACTTACTAATTCTCCTAGTCAATATTTTAGTGATCTCCCTATTGGTGACCTCAGCTTGTCCATTAGCTTAGGGGTGATAAGGTCTAGTCAATTTGTGTTCAACTCCTAAGCGTTGCATTAACTTTTGAAAATTTGCACTTGTGAAGTGTGTTCCATTATCCAAAATAAGTGCATGTGGCACACCAAACCTATTTATGATTTTTTGTTGCACAAATCGTGCAACTATAGATGATGTCTAGTCTTTAACAGTAGCTACTTCAACCCATCTTGTTAAATAGTCTATGTCAACTACAATGTAAGCTTTTTCATTGGACATTATTATAATGGACCCCATAAAGTCTCTCCCCTAAATGTCGAAGGGTTCTAACAGTTGAATCCATTGTTGTAGACCCTCCATTTTAGCAGTCATTCCCCCATCACATTGACAACACTCACAAGATCAGACAAATTGGTAGGCATCTCGAAATAATGTTGGCTAGTAATATCCTGCAAGCAAGATCTTAATAGTCATTTGTCTCCCTACATAGTGACCTCCACAAGGGCCCTCATGAGCATCTTGGAGAACTCTCAATTGGTCTACATCGAGCACACACCATCGAACCAAGCCATCATGACACACTTTGTAAAGTTGTCCATTAATCTCCATGAAGTACTTGGCTCTATCAAGAAACTTTTGTTTCTTCCTAAGGTCCAGCTCCTGTGGTGTTTGTTGAGTAAGGAGATAGGTGAGAATGCTACTATACCAGTTCATCTCCTTGGGTAGTTGGTTATTCACTACATCGGCAAAGAGGGCTTCACTAGGAAAATGATCATACATTACATATTCATCCTCTTTGTTGTCCTAGTGCAACCAAGATAAATGATCTGCAACTATATTCTCAGTGCCTTTTCAATCGATCATCATTAGATCAAACTCCTGTAGAATTACCAGCCATTATATAATATGGGGGCTAACCATTGGCTTGTTCATAAGGAACTAGATTGCCCTAAGATCCATGTGGATGAACACTTTGTAACCTAACACATAGTGCCTAAACCTATCTAGTGAAAACACTACAGCCATTAATTCTTTCTCTGTAGTTGTGTAGTTAAGTTGTGCATCGACGATACTTCTACTTGCATAGTGGATGTAGTAAGGGCATTTTTGGTCATCTAACTATATAAGTACGGCTCCTAAGGCATAATTGGATGTGTCAATCATGATGTGAAATAGTCTAGTCCAATCAGGAGCTTGTAGAATGGGAGTTTCTACTAGCTTTCATTTTAGGGTTTGGAATGCTCGTTCACATTCCCTAGTCCACTCAAAAGGTACATCCTTCTTTGTTAGCTCTACCAATGGTTTGGCAATATTGGATAAGTTCTAAATGAATCTCCTATAGTAGCCAATGTGTCCAAGGAATGACCGAATGTCTTTGACAATTTCTGGTTGACGAGTGATTTCTTGGATGACCCGAATTTTATCTAGGTCTACCTCTATTCCTACATGTGAAACTTTATGCCCAAGTACTATGCCTTCTTGGATCATTAAATGGCTTTTCTACTAGTTGAGCCTTAGATTGGTTTCTATGCATCTTTTCAGGACTTTCTCTAATTGGTCCAAGGCTTGGTCAAAACTTGTTCCATAGGTGGAGAAGTCATCCATAAAGACTTCCACTCCGTTCCCTATCTGCTCTTGCAATATGCTTAGAACTAGGCGTTGAAATGTGGTAGGAGCATTACACAAGCCAAACAACATTTTTTTATACACAAACGTCCCCCAAGGACTGGTGAATGTTGTCTTGGCTTGATCTTTGCTTGTATCCACTATAGCCATCCAAAAAACTGTAATAGCGATGCCTTGCTATGGTGTCTAAGACTTGGTCAACAAATGGTAACAGAAAGTGATCCTTAAATGTCATCATATTTAGCAGCTTAAAATCTATGCGCACCCTCCCTTTGCCTTCCTTTTTAGGCATGATTACCAAAGGGCTAATCCATTCGCTATCAGCAATGGGATATATGAACCCAGCTTTAAGAAGTTGTTCTATTTCTACTTTTCCTACTTGCTTCAATTTTGCGTTCAATCACCTCTGCAGTTTTTTTCGACATTTCATGGAGGGGTCAGTGTAAATCCTATGTTGGCATATCCTAGGATCTATTCCAGTTAATTTGGGATATGACCAGGAAAAGGGATTTGACCACTTTTTTATTACTTTCAGCAGTCTTCCTTTTTATTTGGAAGCAAGTCTTACATTGATGAATAACAATTTTCCATTTTTAAGGATCATATATTCCAGAACAGTGGGCAATGGTTTTAATTCTAGGGGCTCTTGTTTGAATTTTTCAGGAATTTCCAGCTTCAACTAGTTGATGTTTTCAAGGTTAAGGCTTGAAAGTTGGCAGCAGACTTGCTCTAGTGCATCTATGTTTTCGATGTAAGTGCAAGTTATTTCCTCAGTTGGTTCCATACATATGAGTGAGTTGCTCTCTTGATTAGCTATCAACCACTGGGTGTCTTCTTCTCGTGTGGCTACTGCATACAGGCACTTTTATATGTTAATGTCTTGTGCACACCTGTTGTATGCAGGCAATGCTAAACTTTGCATAGTCCATGATATTTGCATGCAATTGCACCCTATATCACTGTATGCAATGCATAAAACCTTCTTCTTCTCGATCTTTCCAAAAGTGTTCTCCTTAGATATTTGCAAGGAAAGATCACAGATTTCTAGGTGTGCATCTATAGTACTTAGCCATGCCCTTCACATTATGATTGGGAAGTCCCTTTTACCGTTATTCACTTGTATCACTAGAAAATCAGCTAGGTACGACCACCCACACATAGTGGTGATGATGTCCTCCACTAATCCCAAGGGAACAGTGATGGACTGGTTAGACAGCTCTAGGTGAATATTGCTCTTCTTCAATGGAGGCAAGTCCCAGGCTTTGTACATTTCTTGCGATATTAAGTTGAATCAAAAACCTGAATCTAGAAGAGCTTTGCATGGCTCATTCCTAGTGATTTGGAGATAGATTAGAGGGCTTCCAGGATCAAAGAATTTCCTAGGAAGGTGGCCAACCTTGATCCAGTCAGTAATGACATGTGTTAACATAACCGTATGTGTTGAGCTCGGTGTTTGATTTGAAGGGAGCTCTGAAGCTTTATTTGATGGGGAGGCGTTCAAAGGTTCAATCGTTCAGAGCTTTGAAGCTTGTGGTTATAAGGGCTTGGTTTGAATGTTGGTTATCAAAAAAGGTATTTTCTTCATATGGTTATCAGAACCAATAGTGGGTTGAAGATTTACAGCCCTTGTGGCATTGCATTACTACAGTTGAGTAGGGAGTTCCCCTTGCATTGCTGGAGTGGGTGGTAATGGAGCTATTGGTGTGAGAGCTACGGATGGATTTGAAGGATGGTATATTTATGGGTTATCTCTCCTAGGAGAAGGAGTTCTATAATACTCATGGGCTTGATAGTGATGTTGTCATGTAACGTGACCAACATAGTCACGTGGAGAGATTGGATGTTGCACATAGTAGCCATATGGATCAGGTTGCCGGTATGGGTATTGTTGCCTTGGTGGTGGCATCCCCCATGACTATGGGTATTTCCACTGTTGATGTTGCTCAATGAGTTGTGGTGGATTTCCACTTGGATAATATGTTGAAGGTTGGTCATGGGTTGTGTTTGCCATTTATTTAGTCATGGGTTGAGTGCATACACCCCAGACTCTTGTAGATGTGAGATCACTAGGTAACATCCCTTAGGATGGTCGTATTAGCACATCTTGCATCCACTATCATATTCTATGTCTAAATCCACAACCTCTTCTGTGATGGCCATTCNTCACTAGGTAACATCCCTTAGGATGGTCGTATTAGCACATCTTGCATCCACTATCATATTCTATGTCTAAATCCACAACCTCTTCTATGATGGCCATTCTTCCCTTACCCTTGTTATGTGCATTTTCCACTTCTCTCTTTTTCTTTTTATCGCAATCACTACCTCGCTCCCTAGACTCCTCTACAATTTTAAGAACACTTTCAAACCTACTATCCAAGGAGTTGCACATTTTATCTAGCTTTGCTAATAATTTTGATGTTAACTTTTGGAGAGGTAAATTTTTTCTATTCACCATCTCTTCGAGTGGTGACTCTTCTTCCTCACAAAATCTCACTCCCCTTTTTTGAAGGGAAGGATCTTGGTTGTATTCTTTTACAATTTCTCTCTTTCATAGCTCACCTTCATCTTTGGAAACTTGCTCTAGTAGTCTATGAATTTGATGAGACCTAAGCTTCGATAACCTTCCTTAGGCATACGTCCCAAGGTTCTTCTTGTTTCATGCCTAAGTCCATCCATGAGATGGTGTAGTTGATTCCACTACAAATAACCATGGCCAGGGCAACGATGTAACAGTGTGTAATAGTGGCCCATGGCAACATCCAAGGGTTCATGATTTCCTTGCTTCCATCCTTGGATTTGCTTCCACGGGTTAGACACTTGGGATTACGTTTGGTACTTATCATTGAATAGTTCTAACATTATACTCCACCTTTGAATGGATTCTGGTTCTAGGGACTGGTACTAGCTTTCAGCTTCTTTAACTAGTGTCCTTGGGAACAACTTTATTTTTTTCCATTCATTTTCTATGTTTTGTAAGGCACATGCATAATGGAATGCTTGTAAATGATTTTTAGGATCAGTGTTGTATCCCCCTTCAAATCGTGGGATGTTGTTCATGTCTAACCTCTTGATCCTACTATCATTTTGGTGCCTTGTTGGAACTCTTACGGCCTCCATTATATCTAGCATGCTTCTAGTCACAAGTAGGGGTTCTTCATGATTGTCTCATTCATAGCATCTATGGTGTCTATTCGGTTCACTACTCTCCCTTCTTCTATGCCTTGATTCTTTAGAGTGCCCTCATCCTCGTTCTCGACTATCTCATTGATGACTTTCACTTCGTTTTCCCTTATCCTCACGATTGGTTTCCCTATGACTACATTCGAACACTGAAGGAGAGGGTGAAAATGATGATGAAGGTGAAGAAGAAGGAGAACCATTGTCATGATGGTGTTTTCTACCTTCTCTTCAATAGTCTCGACCTTGATCGTGATCACGATCAGAACATCTATCCTTATCATGTGTTCACGTTCCTTCGTTGAACACTTCATGTTCGTGGGTATCAGAACCAAGGTTGTGAATAGTGAGTGGAGGTTCTAACACACCACCCCTTGACCAATGTCAGGAGGAGGAACATCATTTTGTGGGGAACCTATTGAGGAAGGTTCACCATCCTCAATTTTTCTCAAAATGTGCAGAGCATCATGGGGTCATTTACCCTTCAAAGATGTATGGTATCTCTCTTGTTACAAGTCCCTTTGAGGTTGCACTTTTGTGGGATGATAGTCTCTTGAGTCATGATCAC
This sequence comes from Gnetum montanum, assembly GCA_015680685.1. Classification (NCBI taxonomy): domain Eukaryota; kingdom Viridiplantae; phylum Streptophyta; class Gnetopsida; order Gnetales; family Gnetaceae; genus Gnetum; species Gnetum montanum. Next base: position 94,566 of record MNCI01020791.1, on the reverse strand, counting down.
ATGCAATGTATTCTGTGTATAAAAGTGGCATGCCTATTCTTGTGAGAGCACAAAGGAGCATGTTGGGAACTAATCGGTCTAGAGGCAACACTATGTTACCCTCCAAGTCTCTCCAATGCAGTTGTTCTTCTTGGTGGAGAATAAAGCTGAAATTAGGCACATAGTCATCGGGATGAGTATATACCACACGAAACTATTGAGGAACTGGCAAATCATGGTTATGTGTATTATGCTGCCGACTACCTCTTGTGTTAGTCCTAGGTGGTGAAGTGCTCTTATGTAAAGAAGAAGACATCTTGTCTTGTTTGATGTGCAATGTACTGTTGTCTCATCTTTCTTTGATTAACCCTTAGGGTTCATTCTAATGTTCCAATGATATGAATGATTTCCTATGTTCTATGTAGTGCACGAACAACTAAGTCCCCAACAATGGTGCCAATGATGAGTGGCGAGGTACCCCTACACTCAACCATACAAATACGAGCATTTCAAGCATGATCCAATCGAACTCCAAGGACCAAGTGCTTATGCGCCTTAATGGAACACTCAGGGTTAATCAATCATTTTCTTCCCAAACTTACTTGTATTTTCACAGTTGTATGGTTAAGTAAGCTTGAGGTATATTATTTTTATGGCTTTTGTATTTTTTATGTCTTCTCCTAATAAAGGAGAGGGAGAGAGAATTAAGTGGCTAACTTACATTAAATATTCATTAACTAGTTTTCAAATGTTCCTAACACCATTATTCGTTCCCACTTTCCATACACATCCTGAACCAATGCAACACTACTGGGATTACCAAATGCTAATTGTTACTGGGTTACCAAGCACTACACACATGCTTGAAGTGGTCGTATTGAGTGTATTAAACTAAGGGGGTTGAAGGTTGAGAGAGATATTAATTAACTAGGAAAGCATTAAAAAATAATTAATTACTAATTAGCTTAATATGTATGCTGCAAGGTTTATCATAAAGTTTGTCTTTATTGTTGTACACAAAATTGTGCTCGAGTACAAATTGCTCGAATAAAGATATGTTCACTCTATGACTCCTACTGCAGGCATACAGAAATAATTCTAACTCTGGAATGACAAAACTACAAGAATCTAGCTAAGGGTCTAAATCTAATTATATGGGAACCAAGGGCTCCACCTCTTATTTATAGAAGATGAGGCAGGATGTGATATTGCATACGCAATATCGCATGATGGATGTGATATTGCATACACAATATCGTGGTTCATCAATAATGATGCCTACGTAATAGTTATAGAAACCAGCACCACTTCTTGTGTAATAATGCCCATGTTTTCCAATTAAGTGTTCACTTATGTCCATAACTTTCAAAACGTTTGCTACTAATGACCGTAACCATCGCCATTAATGACTAACACCTGGCAGTTTAAATGCTCACTACTCACATGATTTTTACTATAGTTATTAAGAGAGAGAGATAGAGATGTTGATAATCATGGCCCCATGAGAGCATGGGAGTGTTAAGATCAACACTTAGCCCCCAAGCTTTAATTGCATGCAAGTGCAAGGAACAAGACCATAGAAATTTTAAAATGAAAATGAAATAGATAGAGAAATGAGAGCATCATAAAATGGACAAATTGAAACTTGAAAGCAAACAATACTAATCTAAGCATGATTAAAATAACCGTATAATCAAAAGAGAACTAGACATGGGTCACCCAAACCACACCATCTTATTTAATTAAAATCCAAATATATAATTTATTATTTTAACTACATAGATCTATATATATAATTAAAATGTAACTAGGATCACATTTCCAATTGTCTCACAAGGTAAAATTCAAAAGCATGTCGACTACTTTGAGCACAAAACCCATACTAAACTTAATGAGAAGGATAGGCTCATGTTAGATCGTGGGTAGCCACAACTTTTAGATTTTTTCTTGGAATGTTTTTTTTTTCATTTTTTCTTTTTTTCTTTTTGACATTGAAAAAGGAAATGGATTAAAAGGGATTATTTGCCTTTTTTTTCTTTGGAAAATAGGTTCGAAAGGGGAAATGGAGTTTAGGGTGAGGATAGCTGCTAGACCCCATCACACTTAAGAACTTATTACACTGCCAATGAACATGGTCCTCATTCCTTTTTTTTTTTTTTGAGGAAAACTTTGCCAATGATGTACTTCATTCTTAAGGTATGAATTCCAACACAAGTCTAGCTAATTAGCTGCATTGCCAGTGAACACGGTTCTTTCAGAACTTTGCCCATGGTGTAGTTCAACCCTCATGTATGTGCCTTTAATTACAATTTGATAGCATCATATTAGGTCTCTTAGGTGGCTAAAGGTTCTCAAGTGAAGATGAACACACTTCACCTTAATGTTCACAGGGTAATCATGGATCATCACACTTGAGGACTAAGGCTTATGAGAGGGAAAATGGGATTTTCCAAGGTCACCTAGTGATTATGGCTAAACATTCTTCAACATCACCTATCCTACACTCAAATGATCATGATGATTACATGATACATTAGCACAAATCTCATGCTCCATAATCCAACATAACTATAAAAGCTAAAACCTTGAAAAAGACTGGGAAGAATTAAAGAATTATTGAAATATATAGTATAAAAGAGATTTTATGTAATAGTAATAAGAAGTATTATATAAAGCATTATACTAACATTGTTTTCCAATGGTGCTTTGATGACCCAACGCCTAGTAACTTAAAAGATCATAATGATTATTAAAATCATATGCAAAGTAAAAATCAAAATAATATGCCAAGAAAGAAATGATGGAAATGCAAAGAAAATATGCAAATGCAACTATACACAAATGAAATGCATGAAAAAGAGGAAGAAAACATGCAACTAAGAATCTACTAGCTGTCCACGTGGGGCACCTAAGTAGAAATGCTTTAGATGGAATGCATTAAAATTTCTAGGCAACTTGTGTACGTGCACACCAGCAACCTTATACACATTGGAGCCAATGATGTCTTTAATTCAAAAGGGGCATGACCACATAGAAGGGAACTTACCCTAAAGATTTGCTTGATCAAATGTTCTACCTTTTTCTAGGACTAGGACTTCTATCTTAAAGACTCCACCAACATACTTCCTATCAAGACATTATTTAACAACTTCTTGATAATTATGATTATGAAAATCAAGACATAACCTTAACTTGTTCATTTTCTATCAAGTCTTTCTTTGATATAAGTTTTAATGATAGCTATATGTCTTGGTGGGTCATCGAATATAGCCTTTCTAGGAGCATGTTCCATGGATGTGTCAATAAAATTTAGCACACCTTCAACTAATTTAAGAGGTAGTGTCTTATTTATATCTTTATCTTTCCCTAAAGGTGGTGGATTACTTAGAAAATCCATCATGTTGTTGATAAGGCAAGGTTTCTCCATAGATTTCTTCACCTTCTTTAGAACTTTGATAGGATTGGGTGGGATCTACATGAGAGAAAGGATTTATTTTTGTAGCTCCACTCACATAGTCATTTACAACATGTTCATTGCACTCAATATCAATAATCCCAACATAAATATTAGTGTTTCGATCTTCCAAAGATTAATTTTTTTGATCCAAGGTTCTAACTACTTGTTTGTAGAAAGGTTCTCGAGGTATAGTCATGTATTCAGATTTTTCTTTGATAGGGATTAATAGCTCTAAGAAATCTAACCTAAAGAAGCCCCCAAACTCAACTCCAAAAGTCCTAGATAGGATCACACCATAGGTAGGTGACATGTCAACTACTAGGATATCTGTGTAACATGTGAATGTAGGGTATTGTTTAAGTTACACTTTCACTCCTTTTAATGATCCTACTACAAGTACATTGGACCCATCAAGTTGAATCACATTTTTCATTTGTGGTATCATCTATGCTCCTAAAGTCTTACATACCTCAAGTGGCATGACACTAACAATTGCTCCAAAATCCATCAAACAAATGTGAACATTCTTTCCTAAAATAATTAGAGTTGTTAGCAAAGGAGGTTGTTTTTTCCTGCTTATCATAGATTTGTTTACATTTTGTATTGATAATGTGTTAGGAATTTCTATGAAGTAAACTTGCTTTTCAAGGGTTGGGAATTTTCCTTTATAGGTTTCTGGTCTATGAACTATCTCTTGAATCACCTCTTTTATTTCATTAAATTGTAAAAGGTCATACATTGAGATGTTAGATTTAATTTTCTTCAAATCCTCAACTAGATCATAAGTCTTGTGTTCATCTTTAGCCTCTTGTTGAGGTGAAGTTCTTCTAAATATAGAAGGTCGGTTTGATCATTGTGGAGTGTTTGTTTCAGATGACCTATTTTGAGTATTTATGTTACTTTGACTAGGAGGTCTTCTGTTTGGAGGAGTGTAAGGGTCATTCCTAGTTTGTTGATGTGTGTTGTTCATGATGTCACTAACTTTATGGTAACAACCATTATGTAGGTTGGGGTTGTTTACCATAACTTGCTCCAATGAGGAAACCTCTTTGTTTTCTATTTCACAAGGTACATTAAGGACCATAATAGGAGGTTTTCCATTTTGTTGACCTTAGGTGTTGTTGCCATATAATGCTAAAAATTGGGGACAAGTCTTCTTAGAATGTTGCCTAGTGTTATGGAGGTGGCAATAATTATCATTGGCTAATGACTTTTCTAGTTGTATAGGACCCTTGCTATTGTTTTGCTTTAGTTCAAATATTTCATTGGAAATTTTTTGAAGTGAAGTTAATATCTAGGTAATTTGATCTTGAGCTTGAGTCATGGATTCAACAAGATTAGATACCTTTTTTGGGTTTATGATAGACTAGATTAAGGCCTTTGATTGGTCATCATTCAAACCATTGTTAGATGGTAGGAATGGAGAAGATGTGGGACCTTGAAAATAGCTATTTGTGGGTTGAGTCATTTGAAGGGGAACGATAGTTTGGAACATAGTATTGGCTATTGGGAAAGTTGGTAGAGGTATAGGGTTAGATTGCATAGGATTACTAATGCTGATCATTCCAAATTGTGTTTGAATACTATTCATATGGGTGATTTGTTCTAACTCCATGGCTTTAGCCATTGCTCCCTATATTTCTATTATGTTAGGATCTGATTTGATGGCATAGGTGAAGAATGGGTCAATGGTAGAAAGGTAAAAGTTGAGGATTCCATTAGGTTGTGGACACATCTTACTTGGCACATAAGCTAATTAGTGAAGGAATCTCAAGTTGTAATCCCTAACATTTTTTCCAAGTAGCTTTCTTAAGTTGGTGAAGTTACTAGATGCTATGGCAGGTCTTGTGAATTTTTCAAACTAAGTTAAAAACTTAGTTTTGAACTCCTACCATGAGTTAATGGAAGCATTGGGAAGCATTAAGGACCATTGTGTTGCTTTGGTTTTGAATGTTGTCACAAACACTCTACATGCCTCATCATTTTGGACAATGTTATGGATGCTTAGTAAGGTTTCAAAACATTGTACATGTTGGTGTGCATTACTAGTAGGGTTTGTGGGATCGTAGATCAAACTTCTGTTCTAGAGTGACTTTGGGATGTTGTGGTAGTTAGTAAAATTAAATGGGTTACTAACCAAGGGAGTCGAGGGTTGATTGGCTGCCATCCTAGTCTAAGTTCTCCTAAGAATAAAACTTGGAAAATGTAAGGCTCGTTATTTCCTTAATGCGAACAGACAAGCGATTAGTCAGTTAGAAGTAGAGGAGATTTCACTCATAAAACAAAACTATAAAATTATGTAAAAGAAAAGAAAATATTGAAAAAATATTATTTTTTTTTTGGTAAATAAAAAGCACTAAAATATGCTACATTTTTTTAAATATATATATATATATTAAAATAAAAATAAATGTATAAAATTGCAATACTTATAAAATTAAAAGGCAAATAGTAAAATGCAAAATTTTAGGAAAATAAACTTCAAATTGCATAATCAAATAAAACCACCTTACCTAACCCAGGACTAAGGTAAGGACCGCCAAAACACAAATTTGAAAATAGGATTGGGAAACAAGGATTTAAAAAATTTAAAAAAAATTTAAAAAATGGGTGATCAGACCTGAAGGTTTTCAAGAAACAAATTTTTGAGAATAGGAAATAAAGGGCTCAAAAATTCTTTAAAAACATTTTTCAAGGCAATGGCTAAAAACAAAAATTTTAAATAAAACAAGTTTAAAATAAGGAAAATGAAATTTTTGGGAAACAAAAACAAAATAGGGGCTCGAAAAGGATAGAAAATAGATATTTTAGAAAATGCGATAATAAAGGTTGGAGAAATGGCCCTCTTTCTAGTGCCAAAAAGGTGTTGATGCATAAATTTTGGTCACACCAACACTGAGAAAAAAAACTTGTTTTAAGAGACTATTGCCTAGAGTGCCTCTTGTATGGGTACAGAAACCCGAGAATAGTCTTAACTGTAGAGGGCTACCTAGCCTTTTGCAAATAATAAACCAAACCAAAGAAATCAAAATTTAAATTGAATGAATTTGAATTTAAATTGAATAACTATCTCAAAGTTGAGAATACAATAAGTAACTAAAAGAAATAAATTTTTCCTAGTCTTACTGATGTTGTCGATCCATGACTGCCGATGGTATCCATTGTTGGGTAGGAAGATCGCAATCACCATGAGAGAGAAAGAGAGAAATAGAGACTACCTACCACAGTCCACATAGGGCAACAACTGCGATCCTCAAAGCCTATCATCATCTGCCACCATTTGTGCACCATCGTAGAGAGGAAGATCATCCACCCACATCTGCACCACTGAGATAAGTTGTTGGCTCAAAGAAAATCACATGTCTGACATCTTATGCATGGGCTACGCTACCTATGTTGTTGCAAATAGAAAGAAGAGAGAGAGAACTCTCCTAATGTTGCTGAGAAGACCCACAAGGATCTGATTTTGAGCCTCTAGCTCTTGCTTTGGACCCTTCTCAAACATCAGCTGGAAGCCTATTGATGAGTGGCAAGGTATCCCTATGCTCAACCATACGAATATGAGCATTTCATGCATGATCCAATCGAATTCCAAGGAATAAGTGCTTATGCGCCCTTGTGGAACAAGGATGGGTTGGTTGATCATTGTCATCCCAAGCTTACCTGTATGTCACAATTGTATGGTTAAGTAAGCTTGAGGCATATGATTTTTATAGCTTTTATGTTTTTATGTCTTGTGCTAGTAGGGAAGGAGAGAGGTAACTAAGTGACTAATTTAACTTAACTACCCATTAACTAAGTTCTAACTAACCTTAACACCAGCATTCGTTCCCACTTTTCGTACACATCCTAAACCGATGCAACACTACTGGGATTACCAAACACTAATCGTTACTGGGTTACCAAGCATTACATGCATGCTCTAAGTTGTCATGCCNCTTTATTGCCAACACAATGGTGTGCTTAGGTACATCAATGCTTGAATAAAGATCTATCCACACTTAGACCTCCTACTACAGGCACTTGGAAAATACTCTAACTTTCAAACAGACTACAAGAGTTTCGCTACTTGACTGCTAAAAGACTTCCTTCCAATTGTGCACTTGGGCACTGTATTTATAAACTTGGGAGAAACTACTCTAATAATTAGAGTATCTACTCTAATAATTAGAATAACTGCTAAAGAAACTACTAGAGTAACCACTCTAATAATTAGAATAACTATTAGAGTAATTGCTAGAGTAACCACTCTAATAATTAGAATAACTTCTAAAGTAACTGCTAGAGTAACCACTCTAATAATTAGAGTAACTACTAGAGTAACCACTCTCATCATATCCCCACAACTGAATGAAAACTCATCCTCGAGTTCCTTACAAAATATTGAGAAGCTATGTGATTATTGACTAATTGAAAACTAACCATGGAATGGGATGACAGACTCAACGTGCCCAGTGCACAGTGCATATTATAACATTAGTGTTCATGACGATTTTGTGAACACTCATACATAAATGACATCCAAGCCTTTATTTGGCCACTTGAAGAGAAAAAGAGAGAGACAAAGAAGATGGAGTGTATTGCCACCAATGCCAAGATTGCACCTTCCGTTGTTTATCCATAGCCATGCCACCAAACTTGCTCCTTTCATAAATGCTCTAATTCTAGTCCATCCTAAGTGCTTCCTCCAAGCCCAGTCCATTATTTGTATGATTTCCATCTGCACACATAACATAGTCACAAATGAGCAAGGATAGATAATCCATAATGCAATTGATACCTTGCCTGGATATGAAGTGCATTGGCTGAGTTGTAGTTATGGAAGAAATTGGTTCAGAGATTTATCACTAGCAACTACCCAAGGTGTAGGGGTTAGGTAATTAGTAAAATGGAAAAAATTGAAATATTTGTGCGAGGACCCCCATGACTAAGAGCAAACCTTTGGTAGCTATAAGATGGAAAAACATGAGGAACAAGAAAGATGAAAAATATCAATGGCAATGCCAATAAAATGGATGTCATGGATGGGGATGCAACAAGAAATGATAGATTGCAGGAAATGTTTAAGGAAAAGAAGTTAACAATTTCACCAAAAAGAAATGCTAGTGGATCCTCCCTAGAGTAGGCTCATGCCTTTGATGAGATGAGATATCACGGTCCGCAACCAAATCTATAAATAAGAAGTGGCACTCCTCTCATTTCTTATCCTAGGCTAGAAGTAGTGAAGCTCTGGTAGTTTAGTCACTCCAGAGATAGAATATTTTCCATGTGCTCGTAGTAGGAGTCCCCATGTGAATGGATCTTTATTCGATCAGCTTTGTACCTGAACGCAAGTTGTGTACAGTAATAAAGACGAGCTTTGTGGATAAACCTTGCAGTACATGGAATAGGTTTATTATTTGTTATTTCCTACCTATTATTTATTACATGCATTAGCGCAACATGAGTACGACTTGGTTACGAGCATTGACGAATGTGTGTGGCTAACCAAGGAATCGGCTACTCATCACGATTAGATCCTCTCACCCTTGTCTTCTAGAACACAGGATGAGTACGACTTGATTATGAGCATCTACAGATGTGTACAGCTAGTCAAGGAATCAGCTTCCCATCATGCTTAGGCTAGTTAGGTGCCTCAGTATGACCACTTCAAGCACATGCGTTACTTGTGGTGATTCCAGTAACAATTAGAGTTTGGTAGCCACAGTTGCATAGTACAGGGTGTGTATGGTAAGTGGGAATGGATACTGACACTAGTTAATTTAGACTTAGGAAATTAGTTAGAGTAGTTAGTTTCTCAACCCTTTGCTCTTAGCATAGAAGACATAAAACCATAAAAGACCAAAAAAATCATATACCTTGGATTTACTTAACCATACACCGCGACAACAATAGGTAAGTTTGGAAAGACAATGAATGATTAACCCCAAGTGTTCCATGGGGCGTTTAGGCATTTACTTTGCGAAGTTCGACCGGATCGTGCGTGCTACGCTCGTTTCGTATGGTTGAGTGTAGGGGTACCTTGCCACTCATCATTGGCGCCATTGCCAGGGACTAAGTGTTTGTGCACCGAATAGAGCATATGGCATATCACTCACATCGTTGTGAGCCTTAACGAACCTTCAGGTTAATCAAGAGAAAATTTATATAACAGTGAATTTAGTACACCAATAAAAATGTCTTCTTCTCATAAGAGCAACTCACCACCTAAGAACCACACACGAGACAGTCGGCAAGATAAAAAACATAACCAAAATCAACCAAGTCCTAAACAATATAAGATGACATATACTCATCCCGATGATTATATTCCTAATTTTACTTTTGTCCTCCATCAAGACGAATAGCTGTGATGGAGAGACTTGCAAGGTAACATTGTGTTACTCCCAGATCGATCAATCTCTCACATGCTTTTCCGTGCCTTGGCACAGATAAGCATGATCGAGCTATATGCTAAATACATTGCGAAAGATTTTGACATGAGGGATTATTATCCCACAGATGCCCAACGTATGAGAGACTTAAGGTAGGAGAGCCAAGATACATTTTCGAAGGGTAAGGCCCCACATGTCCTTAGTGAAATAGAAGACGAGGAACCCTTTAACACGGGTTCTTTAGCAAAGGATGTTCCCCCTCCTAACGATGGTGAGGAGGTTGGGTATCAGAACCTATGATCAACGATACATATCCCTAATTCTAATGCCTATGAACACCAACTATTCACAGAGGGAACAACCACTCATGCTAAGGATGGGCACTTAGATCATCACCACGATCAGGGTCGTAGTAGCCGAAGAGAAGGCAAGAAACATCGTCATGGTGATGGTTCCCCTTCTTCTTCCCCTTCTTCACATCACTCATCCTCTCCTTTCTCATCTGGGTGCAGCCACCATGAACATAAAGGTGAGGATAAAAGTAAAAAGGATGAAAGACCTTGACCGGAAGGTCAAGAGATAGGACAAGGGCAAGGACGTAGGGAGAGTAGGGAACAACGAAGACATCATAGGCATCATGAAAGAGATAATCATGATGAGCCCCTACTCACAACCCGAAGTATGCTTGACATCACAGAGGTAGTTAGGATTCTCACAAGGCATTTAAAGGATAGTCGGATCAAGCGTTTAGACATGAATAATATCCCAAGGTTTGAAGGGGGATACAATGCTGATCTGCAAAATCATTTACAGGCATTCCATGATGCCTGTGCCTTGTAGAATATAGAAAATGAGTGGAAAAAAATTAAGTTGTTCCCAAGGACACTCACCAAAGAAGCAAAGAGCTAGTACCAGTCTTTAGAACCAGAAACCATTAGGAGGTGGAGTATGATGCTAGAACTATTCAACGAGAAGTATCAAACGTACTCTAGAGTGTCCAATTTGCGTAAGCAGATCCAAGGTTGGAAGCAAGGTACACACGAACCCTTGGATGCTACCATGGCCTATTATTACACATTGTTACATCATTGCCCAGGCCATGGATACGCTCAGCGAGATCAACTTCGTCACATCGTGGATGGGCTAAGGAATGAAACTAGAAGAACCCTTGGGACTTACGCCCAAGGGAGACTCTCACAACTTAGAGCCCATGAAGTACGTAGCTTGTTGGAGTAAGTAGCAAATGAAGAGGGTCAGCTACACAAAAGGGAAAGTGCGGAAGAGTATAACCGTGATCCCTCTCTTCGAAAGAAGGAAGTGGAAATTTTGCGATGAAGAGGATGAGTCACCAATCAAATAGCTGGTGAATCGAAAAAATTTGTCGATCCAAAAATTAATAACCGAGGTATCGGCCAAAGTAGACCAAATGTGGGATTCCCTAGACTCAAGAATTGAAATATTCTTGAAAATTGTAGAAGAGTCTAAGGTAGAACAAAGTAGTGACAAAGGTAAGAAAAAGTGGAAAGATTCACGCCCTGCACGTAACAAGGGTAAGGGAAAAATCACTAACTCCAATGTGGCTGAGGATTCTGATTCAGACGATAACAGTGGATGTGATATCTGCCACTATGACCATCCTAAGGGATGTTGCCCCATCATCTCACATCTACAGGAGTTTGGGGTGTATGCGCTTAATCCAAGACTCAACCAACGGCAAACACCCCGAAGGTTACCTTATCTACAAGGTAACCCAAGGTAGTTCCACCAACCCTTAATGTATTTTCCAAGTGGAACTCCACCATAGCCCATTAGATAGCATCAGTAGTGGCAATACCCACAGTCATGGGGGATGCCACTGCCAACACAATAGTACCCTTACCGACAGCCCGATCCTTATGGTTATTATGTGCAGCAGCCGATTTCTCCAAGTGACTCTATGGCTCACGCAACCCCCAACCGTCACTAACAAGTTCGGGAGTACTTCAGAAGGACTCCTTCTNCACAAGTAGTTCCCATAACACCTCCTGCTCCAACAATGCAAGGGGAACTTCCTCCTCAACCGCAGCAACGTCATGCTGCGAGAGCTGTAAATATCCAACCTGCTGCTGGTTCTGACAACTGTAGAAAGAGAAGACCTTACTTCAGAACCAAAAGCCCAGACAAACTCTCACAACAACAAGTGGTTGAGGCCATGTACACTCCTCCATCACCATCTAAAACTTCAGAGAACCCTTCAGTCCAACAGAGCCTAACGCATATGGTTATGTTAACACATACTGTAACCGATTGGATCAAGGTAGGCCACCTTCCCAGGAAACTAACTAATCCTGGGAGTCCCTTAATCTATTTGTAGATCACCGGAAATAAACCACATAGGGCTCTTCTTGACTCAGGTTCCAGAGTCAACTTAATTTCATGAGAGATGTATCACGCCTAGAACCTACCCCAACTTAAGAAGAGCAACATTCAACTAGAGCTAGCAGACTAGTCCATCACCATTCCCTTGGGATTGGTGAAGGACATCATTACAACTGTGTTTGGTTGGTCTTACCCAGTTGATTTTTTGATGATTGAAGTGAACAATAACGAAGGGGACTTCCCAATTATAATGGAAAGGGCATGGCTGAGTATAGTAGATGCATGCCTTAGGATCTGCGATCTTTCCTTGGAAATCTCTAAGATAAACATATGTGGAAAGATCAAGAAGAGGAAAGTTCCATGCATCACATACAGTGATTCATCGGGTGATGACATGGAGGAAATGCCTCCATGTAAAAGGTGTGCCCAAGAAACATTGAAACAAAGATGCCTGTATGTAGCAACCACACAAGAAGTAGTAGATACCCCATGGTTGATAGCTACCAGAAGGAGCAGAAAAATATGCATGGAATGAACTAAGGAAACCCATGCCAACAACGAAGGCATAGATACATTGGAATATGAGTGTCGCCAACTTCCATCCCTTAATCTAAGATCATCAATTGGGAGAAGTTGGGCACTTTTACGAAATTCAAATAGACGCTCATTATTTCGGATCTCTCCCTTACAACTCAGTCATGGGGGAGATGGCCACCTATGCTAATCATATGGGGCCCTTAGTTCTTTTAAGTTTTTGTTTTACATGTTTTTGTTTTACACATTTTTGTTTTTCAAATTTCTTTAACTTTTCTAATTTTTGTTTTACAAATTTCTTTAACTTTTCTTATTTTTGTTTTACATCATCAATATACTTTTCCAATTTTTGTGTGTGTGTGTGTGTGATCCACCCTATAAGTTTGTCCCATAATAAGCGTTCTTCATGATGGTATGAACTGTTTTCATATTGATTACTAATGTTTGGCTTTTTCCTTTAAGTCACAATGTTGATACTAAGGTATGTTTTTTTTTATATGGCTAGCAATGAGTTCACTTCATCCATCCATCCATCCACCAGTTTCTATGGTCTCTCTTGGCTTGGAAATGAACAGTCCCCTTCTAATAAGAACTTTAACGAATCGGTGACTGGGTATTTCTCAAACTAAGGAAGGACTCAAGGATTGAAAAGGATGTGATTTCAAAGGAACTTGATGGTTTTGTGTGGGTCATTCTCTTGGGTGCTTGAATGTTTCTTCTTGAGTTTTCTATCGTTCCGATGTTACCCAATTATTAGAAGCTGAGACAATAAAAATAAGAAGTCTTTGCATGGTGTGGTTCTCAAGCATAAAAACACAAAACAAAACAAAACAAAACCAAGTGAGTATTCAAAGCACACCCCTTAGACGAATACACGTGGGCTACAAGCACTGGTTATGGAACCAAAAGTGTTCCCTCTAACTACGGCCCTTCTCACTTCCCATTTTCTCCTTTGTTTCGTCGGAATGGTGGTGGTTCTTGGAGTGTACATTCTTGTTGCCCAAGTGGATGGTTTAACTGAATGCATTGATGCGAAGTCACTGGAGGTGGTTGGTTTGAGGCCAAATATGGAATGAGATTTACCAAGTCACATTAATCATCAAACACACAAGGGGCTGTACACCACCTTGTTCTTGGGATTCCATTCTATTTCTCTTCTCTCCATCCTTCTCTCCATTGTTCACCTCATTGCCGGTTGTATCATTAGTGTATATATTTTGGTCGATGCATTGTTTTCTTTTTGGTAAATTCTTGTGGTTAAGACTTTAACTTTTGTTCCAAATGACATTCCCAGGGCCTACAGACTCTTTGAATGTGGGTTTGTCAGGGCATTAAGGGCATGAGTCTGCTTTGGGGAGGACCCACTGACATTCCTATTTGGAGCATTAGTTAAATTCTTTCCCTTAACATTTTGCAATTAATTTTATTTTGTTCATTTCCATCTTGACATCCATTTCATCAATGCCATAGTTGT
>MNCI01020791.1:64650-79664 GCA_015680685.1 Gnetum montanum | reverse complement strand
TCAAGTCTTGTAATAATGATCCGTTCACATGTCATTCCATTAGTTCCATTCCCCTCAATAATTCCATACCTACCTGATATTATTATAAGGAACTCAAGGATGAGTTTTCATTTAATCATAGGGGTATGATGAGACGCGATATCACATGCACCGTGATATTGCATACGTGATATCGCGACCGTCATTATATTGCATCCCATGCGATATCGCGTCGTCCCCTGCGATATTGCGTACGCGATATATCAGTTCACCGCCAAATCTATAAATAAGAAGTGGCACTCCTCTCATTTCTTATCCTAGGCTAGAAGTAGCGAAGCTCTGGCAGTTTAGTCACTCCAGAGATAGAATATTTTCCATGTGCTCGCAGTAGGAGTCCCCAAGTCAACGGATCTTTATTCGAGCAGCTTTGTACCTGAACGCAAGTTGTGTACAGCAATAAAGATGAGCTTTGTGGATAAACCTTGTAATACATGGAATAGGTTTATTATTTGTTATTTCCTACCTGTTATTTATTACATGCATTAGCGCAGCATGAGTACGACTTGGTTATGAGCATTGACGAATGTGTATGGCTAACTAAGGAATTGGCTACTCATCGCGATTAGATCCTCTCATCCTTGTCTCCTAGAACGCAGGATGAGTACGACTTGATTACGAGCATCTACAGATGTGTACAGCTAGTCATGGAATCGGCTACCCATCACGCTTTGTCTAGTTAGGTGCCTCAATACGACCACTTCGAGCACATGCATTACATGTGGTGATCCCCGTAACGATTAGCATTTGGTAGCCACAGTTGCATAGTTCAAGGTATGTACGGTAAGTGGGAACAAATGCTAATGCTAGTTAATTTAGACTTAGGACATTAGTTAGAGTAGTTAGTTTCTCAACCCTTTGCTCTTAGCGTAGAAGACATAAAACCATAAAAAACCAAAAAAATCATATACCTCGGACTTACTTAACTATACACCGTGACAACAACAGGTAAGTTTGGGAAGACACCGAATGATTCACCCCAAGTGTTCCATGGGGTGTTTAGGCATTTAGTCTTTGGAGTTTGACTGGATCACGCGTGCTATGCTCGTTTCATATGGTTGAGTGTAGGGATACCTCGCCACTCACCACCCTTTATGCCTTGAAAAACCCACAAACCAAAGAGTCTGTAGGTTCTAGGAATGTCATTTGGAAGCAAGAGTGAAAAACTTACCCACAAGCATTCACTAATGAAAAAGAATGCATCAACCTAGAACAAACTAATGATAAAACCACCAATGAGGTGGAAAATGGGAAGAAAGATGGAGAGGAGAGAATGGAATGGAATCCCACAAACAAGGTTGTGTAAAGCCCCTTGTGTATTTCATGGTTAAGATAACTAAGTAGAACTCATCCCAAATCTAGACTCAAACCAACCACATTCAGTGACCTCACATTAATACACTTGGCCAATCCATCCTCTTGAGACAACAAGAATGCTTCCATAAAGAGTGACCACCATCCCAATGAGATTGAGATGGAGAAGTAGGAAGTGAGAAAGGGCCTTAGTTAGAGGGAACCTTCAGGCATGGGTAACATGTCTTTCCAGTGCCATAACTAATGCTTGTAGCCCATATTGCTTTATTATGTCTATGGGATATGCTTTAAATTCTTACCTTTTTCTCTCTTTTTTTCTCTCTCTCTTTTGATGTTTATACGTGAGAACCATACCATGCAAAGACTTATTTTTATTCACTTAGCTTCTTGATATTTGAATAATTTTAGAATGGCAAAAAACCTAAGAAAGAGCATCCAAGCACCCAAGAGAATGGCCAGCACCAATGCATTGAATTCCCTTGAACTCACACCTTTTTCATCCTTTGAGTATTTCCTTGGTTTGAAAAATACCCAGCCACCAATTCATTAACAAGTTTACGTAGAAAAGGGAGACTGTACAGTTCTAAGCCAAAAGAGACCATAGAGTTGTATGGATGAGTGGACGGTGTGGACTCATTGCCTATTTTACCAAAAGAACCATACCTTAATATCATCATCATAATTCAAAGGTAAAAACCAAACATTAGCAATCAATATGATTTAGTTCAATCCACCATCATGAGCACTTATTAAATGATAAATAAAAGGAAATCAAGCAAATAAAGAAACAGTAAAAACATAAACGATGGTATAAAAAGTTGAAATAATGTGTAAAACAAAAATTCAAAAAGAACTGAGGGCCTAAAATGATTAGCATAGGTGGCCATCTCTCCCATGACTAAGTTGGAAGGGGGACATCCAAAATAGTGAGCAGGGTTGTCCATCAAGAGAGGTAGCATGTGTACTAGCTATCCTAAGCTCCTAGAAAGGTTTGGTTTGTTGCACATTGACCAAAAGTTTCTTATCCAAGGTCTTAGGTTTGTATATTGTCATGGCCTCTAAAGGAAAAGTTGCATAAATAATATAAAATCCTTTCCACAGTGTTTGAAATTTAGTATGTTGTGGCACGTGTAGGACTCCAGTAGAGAACCTTATCTCCTGGTTGATATTTAACTTTCCTAATTCCTAAGTCATGACATTGTTTATTGAAGGCCTTGTGCAATTTTTTAGATGACAAGGTAGCTAATTGGTTTTCATCTAGCCAGTTAAGGATTACTAACCATTATTTCTATGCTAGATTAAGGTCAAGGTTGAGGTCACATGTCGTGGATAGTGTACGGAGCTCAGTTTGAATGGGAAGCATTGGTAATTTACTGTACACTAACTCATAAGGAAAGTAGCTTGTAGGGAGTTTCCATGTAGAGTGGTATGCCCAAAGAGCATCGTTGAGTTTAGTGCTCCAATCTTGCCTAAACTTGCTAACGGTTCTTGTCAATATCTTCGTAATCCCCATGCTGGTGACTTCTACTTGGCCATTCACTTGGGGGTGTTATGGTGTAGTCAATTTATGTTGAATCCCTAAGCATCGAATTAATTTCCAAAAATTTGCACCTATGAAGTGTGTACCATTGTCTAAAATAAGTGCACATGGCACACCAAACCTATTTATGATTTGTTGTTGGACAAATTGTGTAGCTGTAGATGATGTACAATCTTTAATAGCAATTGCTTTGGCCCATTTTGTTAGATAATCAATGGCAAAAATAATATAATCTTTTTCATTAGACATTGGTGTAATCAACCCCATAAAATCAATTCCCCAAATGTTGAAGGGTTCTAACAGTTGAATCCATTGTTGTGGACCCTCCATTCTAGTAGTCATTCCCCCATCACATTGACAGTGCTCACAACATTGGATGAAACGATGGGTGTCCCAAAATAATGTAGGCTAATAATATCCTGCAAGCAGGATCTTGATGGCCATTTGTCTCCTAGCATAATGACCCCCACAAGGACCCTCATGGGCATCTTGGACAACTTGCAATTGATCTAGATCAGGAACACACCATCGAAGNACCAATGCTTCCCATTCAAACTGAGCTCCGTACACTATCCACGACATGTGACCTCAACCTTGACCTTAATCTAGCATAGAAATAATGGTTAGTAATCCTTAACTGGCTAGATGAAAACCANGAATGCTACTATACTAGTTTGTCTCTATGGGTGATTGATTATTCACTACACCAACAAAGAGGAATTCATCAGGGAAATGATCAGAAATTAAATACTCATCCTCTTTGTTGTCCCAACACAACTGAGATAAATGATCAGTAACTACATTCTCAGTGCCCTTGTGATCGATCATCGTTAAATCGAACTCTTGTAAGATTACAAGCCATCATATGATATGAGGGCTTACCATTGGATTTTTCATGAGGAACCAGATTACACTATGATATGTATGTATCTATACTTTATATCCCAATACATAGTGTCTAAACTTTTCTAGTGCAAACACTATAGCCATTAATTTTTTCTCTATGGTAGTGTAGTTAAGTTATGCACTAGCGATACTTTTACTTGCACATTGGATGTAATAAGGATGCTTCTAGTCATCTAACTATGTAGTACAGCTCCCAAAGCATAGTTGGATGCGTCAATCATGATATGGAATGGTTTGGACAAATTAGGAGCTTGTAGAATGGGTGTTTCTACTAGCTTTTATTTTAGAGTTCAGAAAGCTAATTCACATTCCTTGGTCCACTCGAAAGGTACGTCCTTTTTTGTTAATTTTACCAATGGTTTGGCAACCTTTGAAAAGTTCTCAATAAATCTCCTATAGTAGCCAATATGTCCAAAGAATGATAGGAATATCTTTCATAGTTTCTGGTTGACAGGTAATTCCTTGGATAATTTTGATTTTCTTAGGGTCTACCTCTATCCCTATGTGTGAGATTTTGTGTCCTAGTACTACGCCTTCTTGGACCATCAAATGGCTTTTCTACTAGTTGAGCCTCAAATTGGTTTGTACACATCTTTTTAACACTTGCTACAATTGGTCCAAGGCTTGATCAAAGTTTGCTCCATAAGTGGAGAAGTCGTCCATAAAGACCTCCATGCCATTTCCTATCTACTATTAGAATATGCTTAAAACTAGTCGTTGAAATGTTGCAAAGGCATTGCATAAGCCAGACGACATCTATTTGTATGTGAACATTCCCTAAGGACTCGTGAATGTAGTCTTGGCTTGGTCTTCTAGGGCTATTTGTATTTGGTTATATCCATCCAAAAAACTGTAATAGTGATGCCTTGCAATGGTGTCTAAGACTTGGTCAAAAAATGGCAATGGAAAATGATCTTTGAATCTTGCCATATTTAGTAGCTTAAAATCTATGCACACCCTCCATTTTCCTCCCTTTTTAGACACAATAACTAAGGGGCGAACCCATTCGCTATCAACAATAGGGTATATGAACCCAACCTTGAGAAGTTGTTCGATTTCTTCCTTAACTACGTGCTTCAGCTTAGGGTTCAATTGTCTTTGCAGTTGTCTTAATGTTGGCATATCCTACGATCTATTCCAATTAATTCGAGATATGACCAAGTGAAGGCTTTTGAATATTTATTTATTACCTTTAGTAGTTCTTCTTTATGTTGAGGAGCAAGCTTAGCATTGATAATTACCAATTTTCTATTTTTAAGAAATATGTATTCCATACCGGTGGATAATGGTTTCAGCTCAAGGGGCTCCTACTTAAATTTCTCAGGGATTTCTAACTTCCCCCAGTTGATATTTTCAAGGTTAATACTTGGAAGTTGGCGGTGGACTTTCTCTAATGCGTCTATGCTATCGATGTAAGCACAAGTCAAACCCTCAGTTGGTTCCATACATATGAGTGAACTACTTTCTTGATCAGTTGTCAACCACTGGGTGTCTTCCTATCGTGTGGCTCTAGCATATAGGCATCTTTGTATGTTAATCACTTGTGCACATTGATTGCATGCAGGTAATGCTAAACTTTGTACAAACCATGACCTTTGCATGCAATTACAGCCTGTGTCACTATATGCGATGTACGAAATGTTCTTCTTCTCGATCTTTTCGAATGTATTTTCCTTTGATATTTCTAAGGAAAGATCATGGATTCCTAAGCATGCATTGATGGTGCTTGGCCATGCTTTTCCCATTATGATTGAGAAGTCCCCCTTACCATTGTTTACCTGAATCACTAGGAAGTTAGCTGGGTATGACCACCCACAAACAATGGTAACAACATCTTTCACCAGTCCCAATGGGACAGTGATGGACTAGTCGGCCAACTCTAGAGGGATGTTGCTATTTTTTAATGGAGGTAGGTTCCAGGCCTTGTACATTTCTTGATAAATCAAGTTGACACTGGAACCTTAATCCAAAAGAGCCTTGCACAGTGCATTTCCAATGATTTGTAAGTATATCAAAAGACTCCCAAGATTAGAGAATTTCCTAGGAAGGTGGCCAGCTTTGATTCAATTGGTGACGGCATGTGTTAGCATGACCATATGCGTTGAGTGCAGTGATGGATTGAAGGGGGCTTCAAAGTTTTGATTGATATTGAGGCGTCTAAGGAATCATCCACTTGTGATTGCAAGGGCTTGGTTGGATTGTTGATTCTAAAGAAAGGTCTTTTCTTCATGTGGTTGTTGGAACCAACAGTGGGTTGAGAGTTAATAGCCCTCGTGGCATTACATTGCTACGACTGGGTAGGGATTTCACCTTGCATCGTGGGAGTAGGTGGTAGTGGAGCTATTGGTGGAAGAGATGCAGTCAGATGAGAAGGATGATATGCTTGTAGAATATCACTTCCAGAAGAGGGAGTCCCATAATACTTGCGGGCTTGGTAATGAAGTTGAGGAGTGACGTGACCAATAGAGTCACGTGGGGAGATTGGCTACTGCACGTAATATCCATATGGGTCAGGTTACCAATAAGAATACTATTGCCTTGGTGGTGGCATTCTCCATGATGGTGGATGCTACCACTGTTGATATTGCTAAATCGATTGTGGTGGAGTTCCACTAGGATAATATGTTAAGGGTTGATAGAACTACCTTGGGTTACCTTGAAGATAAGGTAACCTTCAGGGTGTTTGCCTTTTGTTTAATCATGGATTGAGTGCATACACCCTAGACTCCTGCAGATATGAGATTACAGGGCAACATCCCTTAGGATGGTCATATTGACATATCTCACATCCACTATCATTGTCTATTTCCAAATCCACAACCTCTTCAATGATGGCAACTTTGCCCTTACCCTTGCTACATGCATGTTTAGCCTCTTTCTTTTTTCTTACACTAGCTTGCTCTCTAGACTCCTCTACTATTTTAAGAACAATTTGAAATCTATTGTCTAGGGAATCCCACATTTGGTCTACCTTTGCCAAAACTTCTGATGTCATCTTTTGGATAGGCAAAATTTTCCTATTCACCATCTTTTCAAGTGGTGACTCTTCTTCATCCTCACAAAATCTTACTCCCCTCTTCCGAAGGGAAGGATCTTGGTTATACATATTTGCACTTTCTCTCTTCCGTAGTTCACCTTCTTCCTTAGCAACTTGCTCCAATAGAATTTGAATTCGATGGGACCTAAGCTCAGATAGTCTTCCTTGGGCATAAGTCCTAAGGGTTCTTCTCGTTTCATGCCTAAGCCCATCCACAAGGTGGCACAGTTGATCCTTTGTGAATAACCATGGCCAAGACAATGATGTAACAGTGCATAGTATTAGCCCATGGCAACATCCAAGGGTTCATGTCCTCCTTATTTCCAGCCTTGGATTTGCTTTCACAAGTTAGACACTCAAGAGTACATTTGGTACTTATCATTAAATAGTTCTAACATAGTACTCCACCTACAAATGGATTCCGATTTTAAAGACCGATACCAACTTTCTGTTTCTTTAACTAATGTCTGTGGGAACAACTTAAGTTTTTGCCATTCATTCTCTATGTTCTATAAGGCACACTTGTCATGGAATGCTTGTAAATGATTTTGAGGATCAACATTGTATCCTCCTTCAAATCGTGGAATTTTGTTCATATCTATTCTCTTGATCCTACTATCTTTCTGATGCCTTGTTGGAATTCTAACAGCCTTAGGTATGTCCAACATACTTCGAGTAGCAAGGAGGGGTTCATTGTGATCATCTCGTTCATGGATTCTATGATGCCTACATTGTTTCCTACTCTCCCTTCTTCTATGTCATGACTCTCTAAAGTGCCCTTGTCCCCTTTCCTGGTTGTTTCATCTATGACTTCCACTTTGCCTACCTTTATCCCCATGGTCTTTTTCTTTATGATCGCATCTGAATATTGAAGGAGAGGGTGAAGGAGATGATGAAGGTGAAGAAGAAGGAGAACCATCACCATGATGGTGTTTGCTACCTTCTCTTCTATGGTATTGGCCCCAATCGCGATTGCAATCAAAATGTCCACCTTTATTATAAGTTTGAGTTCCTTTTTCGGATCCTTTGTGCCTATGGGTATCAGAACCTAGGTTATGAATAGTAGAATGAAGGTCCTGATACACAACCCCTTGGCCAAAGTCAAGGGGAGGAACATCGTTGTGTGGACGACTGCCTAAGGTAGGTTCACCACCCTCATTTTTGCTTAAGACATGTGGGGCATCCTGGGACCACTTATCCTTCAAAGACTTATGATGTCTCTCCTATTGCAAGTCCCTTTGACGTTGTGCCTCTGTAGGATGGTATTTTCTTGAGTCATGGTCTTGCACAACATATTCTGCGTGTAAGTGCAACATGCCAATTCGTGTAAGAGCATGAAGAAGCATGCTCGGGACTAAACAATCAGGAGGTAACACTACGTTACCTTCTAAGTCTCGCCAATGTAGTTGTTTGTCTTGATGGGGGATAAAAGTGAACTCTAATATATACTCATCAGGATGAATATATACCACTCAAACTTGTTGAGAGACTGGCAGATCAACATCATGTGTATTACACTGCTGACTATTTCTTGTTTTATGCCTAGGCGGTGAGGCGCTTTCATACAAAGAAAGAGACATACTTATCTATTCAGTGTGCAATGTATTCTTGTTTATTATTTTCTCAACCAACCCTAAGGGTTTGTTCCAATGGTGTGAATGATTTCCTATGTTCTAGTTAGCACACAAACAACTAAGTCCTCGGCAATGGTGCCAATAATAAGCAACGAGGTACCCTTACACTCAACCATACGAATATGAGCAGTTCATGCATGATCCAGTCAAATTCCAAGAACTAAGTGCTTATGCGTTCTTGCAGAATAAGGCCAGGTGGGTTGATCGTTATCTTCCCAAGCTTACTTGTATGTCACGATTATATGGTTAAGTAAGCTTGAGGCATATGATTTTTATAGCTTTTATGTTTTTATGTCTTACGCTAGTAGGGAAGGAGAGAGGTAACTAAGTGACTAATTTAACTTAACCACTCATTAACTAAGTTCTAACTAATCCTAACACCAACATCCGTTCCCACTTTTTGTACATATCTGATGAGACGTGATATCGCATGTACCATGATATCGCGTACGCGATATCTCGGCCGTCGCGATATCGCATCCCATGCGATATCGAGTTCGCGATATCGCGTCGTCCCCTGCGATATCGTGTACGCGATATCGCGGTCCACCGCCAAATCTATAAATAAGAGGCGGCACTCCCCTCATTTCTCATCCTAGGCTAGAAGTAGCAAAGCTGTGGCAGTTTAATCACTCCAGAGATAGAATATTTTCCATGTGCCCGCAGTAGGAGTCCCCAAGTGAACAAATCTTTATTCGAGCAGCTTTGTACCTGAATGCAAGGTGTGTATGGCAATAAAGACGAGCTTTGTGGATAAACCTTGCAGTGCATGGAATAGGTTTATTATCTGTTATTTCTTACATGTCATTTATTACATGCATTAGCGCGGCATGAGTACGACTTGGTTACGAGCATTGACGAATGTGTACGGCTAACCAAGGAATCAGCTACTCATCGCTATTAGATTCTCTCACCCTTGTCTCCTAGAACGCGGGATGAGTACGACTTGATTACGAGCATCTATGGATGTGTACGGCTAGTCAAGGAATTGGCTGCTCATCACGCTTAGGCTAGTTAGGTGCTTCAATACGACCCCTTCAAGCACGTGCATTACGTGTGGTGATCCCAATAACGATCAGCGTTTGGTAGCCACAGTTGCATAGTTCAGGGTGTGTACGGTAAGTGGGAACGGATGTTGACGCTAGTTAATTTAGACTTAGGACATTAGTTAGAGTTAGTTAGTTTCTCAACCCTTCGCTCTTAGTATAGAAGATATAAAATCATAAAAGACAAAAAAAATCATATACCTTAGACTTACTTAACCATACACCGTGACAACAACAAGTAAGTCTGGGAAGACAACGAATGATTAACCCCAAGTGTTCCATGGGGCGTTTAGGCATTTAGTCTGCAAAGTTCGACCGGATCGCGCGTGCTATGCTCATTTCGTCTGGTTGAGTGTAGGGGTACCTCGCCACTCATCAACATCCTAAACCAGTGCAACACTGCTAGGATTTCCAAACACTAATCGTTGCTTGGTTACCAAGCATTACACACATGCTCGAAGTGGTCATGCTTATGTAATTTAACGATTTTCTTAATTGATCAAAATGAATTGTTGTGCTAATAACATAAATGTAAAGTGCATAAAATAAAATAAAATAAAATAAATGCATAAGAAAATAAAATAAAATAAATGCGTAAGAAAATAAATCTCAAGTGCTACAAGGATGAATCAAAGAGCTCGTCTTTATTACCAACACAATAGTGTGCTTAGGTACATCAATGCTTGAATAAAAATCTGTTCACACTTAGACCTCTTGCTGCGGGCACTTGGAAAATACTTTAACTTTCAAACAAACTACAAGAATTTTGCTATTTGACTGCTAAAAGACTTCCTCCCAATTGTGCACCTGGGCACTGTATTCATAGACTTGGGAGAAACTACTCTAATAATTAGAATAACTGCTAAAGAAATCGCTAGAGTAACCACTTTAATAATTAGAATAATTGCTAACCACTTTAATAATTAGAATAATTGCTAGAGTAACCGCTAGAGTAACCACTCTAATAATTAGAATAACTGCTAAAGTAACCGCTAAAGTAACCACTCTAATAATTAAAATAATTGCTAAAGTAACCGCTATAATAACCAATCTAATAATTAGAGTACCTACTAAGTGGAGAGGAAACTGTCTCCTCAAGATTGATAACTGTACTCGATGCAACCATCCATAATGATGCCTACATTTCATGTAATGGTTACAAAAATCACCACCACTTCTTGTGTAATAATGTCCACATTTTTCAATTAAGTGCCCACTTATGACTGTAACTTCCAAGAAAACTAATGATTGTAACCGTTGCCATTAATGATCATCAATGCCCACTACTCTCATAATGACCATCCAATCTCTCACGGCCTTTTTTGGTTCAGTCTTCGCTGGCTCCTGGTCACGATTTTCGTGGCAGCCCCCCACATTTGGATCCTTGCCTTTGTATTATTCCCCATTCCGTATCCCCGCATTTCAATATATATTACTGGCCGTGGTGCTGAAGTTTTCTTGCGACATGTCAAGACGCTGATCAGGTGGGTCAGGATTTAAAAGTGTTTTGCAGAGAGCGAAAGTGACACAGAACGATCGATCCGCCATGGGACGGACCAGCAAATGGCTGAGGATTTTGCTGGGAGTGAAGAAGGATCCCAAACAATGCCCTGTTCCTGCAGAGACAGCGTGTCATGGCAGTGAAGTGCCGAGGATGACGAGCAAAGACAAGCAGAAACGCAGATGGAGCGTCCAAAGATCGTCCAAAGATCGCCGTCATTCTTGCGAAGATATGAGTTGGGCTGCACCACCAACAGCCCACCGCTACGCTGACAACTCTAACTCTGTATTTGATTCGCAGCAGCAGCAGCAGCAGGACAAGAGCAAACATGCTGGGCCTGTTGCCGCTGTCCGCTTGGCCGATAACAACGACTGCATCATTTCCTGTTACGGTGTCACAAAAATTAGCGCGGCTATCCGAATTCAGGCCTTGTTCCGAGGATACCTGGTATGTGGAGTGCTTATCTTCTGGTTTTTCTATCCTGCGCTTCACCAAAGCAGAAATTACAGGCATTGCTTGTACGGTGGAAAGAGTTCTGTGATTTTTTACGTCCCGGGAGCACGTCTAGTTTGTTTATTGCAAAATGTTTTTCCTCTTTTTTTTTATCCTTTTTGGGCTTGTTTTTCTTCTTGTCATGTTTTCGAGTATTCAGCAGGACATGAGCAATTGTAGCGGTTTGTATTTTGGCTTGGAAAGAAGTTTGTGCAGTTGTGCTTTATTGGTTTACATTCTTTTGTAATTTGTTATGTTCTGGAGACTGGTTCTTTGCATCAATTGTATATCTTGCTGGGTACCCACAAAACTTTTCTTGGTCACTTGGACTTGTGCGTTTAGCGTAGGAGGAGGCTTTTAATAAGATATATGTTGTGGATGCGTTGTGATTCAGGCAAGAAGGGCACTGAGAGCGTTGAAGGCGTTGGTGAAACTGCAGGCCCTGGTTCGTGGATTCCTAGTAAGAAAGCAGGCACACGCTATACTCTACTGCATGAGATCTCTTATAAGAGTTCAGGCCCGGGCGCGAGCTAACCGTCTGTCCTTTTGCAACTCAGACCGTCTGCGAGCATCATCAATTCAGCAAAAACAACAACAACAGCACCAATCTCATGAACACCGCCCCTGCAAAGCTATGGTATTAATGATTAACCTCATGAGAATGCAGTTAGACGATCATGATAATCAACCCAACCTCAATAGCAACTTAAGTCTGTTTTAATGTCAATTCATTTTATCCTTTTTGGTATCGTGAAGCTGCAGAAAGGAAGCAATTTGCACAAAGAAACTGTGGCTGCATATACGCAGAGCAGGAGGTCGTTTACTTTCCAGCAGCAGGATTTGCCGGAGGACACTGCAAAAGTTGTAGAAGTAGACAGCGTGAAACACAGGAGGCAATCGGCGGGGAGGAGAAACATTTCTTCCGCACAGTCTCCTGGTCCACATTATTTGTCCCACCCAAGTCTGTGCAGTCCTGGCCCTGCTTCAGACGAATTGACTGCAAACCTTGTTCAAGATCAGCTCAACAGTCCAATGAAACCCGGCAGGGGCTTCCATGGACTCACCAGAGACACAGATTGCAGATACCATATTGAGGACTGCAGAACTTCAAGTGTGCAAACTAGTCCAAGATTTTGCACTCGCAAGAACACAGCAGCAGCAATGTCCAGCAATGGAGTTTTGACTCCATCAACAAGTGATTATTCTCAAGGATTTGCAGATTACATGGCTAACACAGAGTCATCCAGAGCCAAGGTAAGGTCACAAAGTGCTCCAAAACAGAGGCATCAGGCGGCTGAGAAATCCGTGTCATTTGGGGGAAGAAAAAGAGTGCCTCTGCAGGAAACTACAGTGCAAGTTCAAAGCAGGCAAAGTTTCAGTGGCTTCGGTGCAGCCAAAGAAGAGTATAAGAGCCACCAAAATCACAGAAAGCTTCACTTGTTGCGGTGCCTGCCTGATTCTGAAATTTTTGCTGTTTAGTGTGGATGTTCTGCGGGGAGGGATTCCGGTAAAATTAAGTTGTACAGCTACATCATGTTCTATGGAGCTTCGCTGCGTCTGTAAACTATTCTCTGTTTTGGGACAAACACGGGATTATGCGTTTCCATGAAAAATCTCCCACTAATCCCCCATCAATGCAATCCGGCATGAAAATTTTTTATGTTATTGGATATTTTCTGAGTCAGGAATAAACCTCGTTTTGTTTTACCATTTGTTTGTATACCTAGCCTCCAAAATTCTTCCATTAGTCCTGCAATTATTATAAGACTTTAAACCAGGCCCATTTTGGCTTGATTTGTATTATTCTTTGGAAATTTCCCTTTCCAATATAAATTGCTGCAACTTTACGTAAGTCATCCAATCGCAAGAACGGTGACGCTATGTTCTTTACCTGCGAAAACAGGTAATCGAAATTACGTAGTCTGAAATCTAGGTGTCAGCAGTAACACCATGTCATATGATAAAAATAAACAACAATTAACAGGTTTCTTATAAAAATAAACAACAATTAACATGTTTCTTATCAGTTATTGAAAAGTCTATGCTCATAGATATTCCTATTGGTTGAAACATGGGGTTGGATGAATTTATGCAAGGAAAGCATAATTGTAAATAGTAAAAACACATAGTGTTGATGAATAATGATGTTTTAAGCTTTCTTAAAAATGTTTTGTCCTTGTTTTAGCTTTAATCTCCCTATGCATGTATTTTATTATTTGGAAATTGAATTTGCTCTGTTTTTAGCCATTTGACTTTTGTTATAACAAAATTGGAGTTAGCAAAGGTGAAATTGACTTAAAGGTAAAGCCAAATTGCTATACACTTAGTGAAATTGTCATAAAAATTGCAAATTCATATTTAAATTACTAAAAAGTGTTATGTCATAATTGATTGTTCATATTTGAATTAATGATGTTTTAGTTTTGGCCTTGCATCATAGCATTTTCCTATGCATGGAGTTCTTTATTTAGAAATTAAATTTGCTATGTTTTTAGCAATTTGACTCCTATTATAATAAAATTAGGGGGGAGGGGGGGTGTCGGACCCCAAAAAGAGAATTTTATTAATTAAATGAGATTGAGTACATGATCAACATCTGAACATATTGATGGTTAAATAGGGAGAAGAACAATGTCAAATGCAGATGTTCAAGGAAAACATCGTGAAACATAAACCTTCACATAGTGTGGGAGTACATTCCAAAGAGCAACCTCATTCTAGGAATCACTAAGAATTGCGAGTTAATAAGACAGGGGAACAACAGAGAGTTAAAAATGCTCAAAATTATAATGAGACACTCCAATGTAGCAAATCAAGATGAGGAAGAGTGCACGAATTGGTGTATCTTCTCCAAGGTTGCAAACAATAAAACAATTGATTAGTATCCAACTTTAACTTAGAAGTGTGAAATATAATTTGGAAATGCACAAGGCGAAGAATTTGAAATTTTTCCATAATAGTTAAATGGTTAGAGTTAGACGAATTAGTGTTCTGGAAAAGAGCAGTGCATCTATGCTTTCATATATAGTAAAGAACGAGGGGCCTAATAACTTTCTAAAGAAACTAAAGGTCAGCAAATGGGGTGGTCGGAAAGCTGAACAAGATAACCTCATGGGAAAACTTGCACAAAGGGAAAACTTTAGAAACCCACTCTCATGAAGACTGAGCGAAGGGTCAATGCCAAAAAATGTGAACAAAATCATCAGGACCTCCACAGAGAGGGCAATTAGGGTTTGGAATCCCAAGGTACTCATGACGTTTGCCGATAGGTAGGTGATGAGTGGTGAGGTACCCCTACACTCAACCATACGAAAAGAGCGTCGCACGCGCGATCCGGTCGAACTCCGCAGATGGACTAGTTGTGGCACCTAGATAGTTAGCCTTAGGTCGTAGTTCGCTATCTTCCCATCTAGACTAGTTTTGCATATGTCACGTATGGTTTAGTCTAGATGAGGTGTATGATGTGTTCCTAAATCTAATGCTACTCCTGAAGGCAGTGGAAAATAAT
>MNCI01020791.1:7878-64348 GCA_015680685.1 Gnetum montanum | reverse complement strand
CTGGAGGGATCAAACTGCCAGAGCTTCGCTACACTAAAACTGGGATGAAAATGAGGGAGAGCCGCCTCTTATTTATAGAAATTGCGGCTGACTGCGATATCGCGTACGCGATATCGCAGGGAAGACGCGATATCGCGGCCCATGATACATCGCAACCCATGATACAACGTGGGTGCCTTATCGTGGGTGCCTTAAGGCGACCACCAGCAATATGAGCAATTTCATGTCTCATCAGTAGGCCTTGATGAAAGAGGCACGAAAGAAATTGTTTAATTTTTGGAAGAGTCGGAAGGCTCCAAACTCGTGAGAAGAGGGAGAGCAAAACTGTTGAGACTCTTTTTTGTACCATGATCTATTGTAGCGACTAACAATCATAGAGGAATCATGCAACAACTGAAAGGGCACATGTGGTTTATAGGGTAGAAGGTTTGATCCATTAATCCACTGAAGACCATGGAAGAGACTATGAATCGAAGCATCCAAATGCAAGTACTGATGAATGAAGTGATAAACTCTGTCAAGGCAATGGTGCATAGTTCTGAAAGCCCCATATAAGTTTTTGAACATATCCCAAGTAATCCACTGATTGGTGAGACGAAGACATCTAAGGGAAACAACTCCCTTTTGAAACCAAATGATGGTTGTCCTAACATTTGAGGTGGCTAGAGGAGTAGGCGATAGGGGCAGCCTCCAAGGGCAAATCTTAGAAAGAAAAGTAGGATTGATATGAACATTATTCCAATTCACATAAGAATGTAAGACCTGCCAAGCCTTCCAAATGCTTTTGAAAACATGTGTTCCAGAAATGATAATGTCATGAGGAGAAAGGATCTAATTAATAGGGTGGATACCCTTCCAGATGGACTTATTCTTAGGGAATGCTTGTCGAAGCCTTAACTGAAGAAGATTCCCAATAATTTTGGGGGCATCCAAGTGCTGAACCAACCACTTAGCAACAAGGGTGAGACCTTGCTTAAAGGAGTTTAAAAGGCCCAATCCACCTTTGTTCTTAGGAAAAGTTACTATATTCCAGGCAACATGATGAAAGCCTTTTTGGGAGTTTTTAGACGACCACATGAAGTCTCGAAATAATCGTTTAAGCTTTTGATAAGAAGCATGGGAAGGGGCCCAACATGACGAATAATAAATGTGGGTAGAGGCACAAATAGACATATAGATGAGATACTTACCGGTGAGGGTGAGGGGTTTGGTTTTTCATTTTTCGATTTTCCTTTGAATTCAAGAAAGAACTTGGTCCCAGAGCTTTGAAGTTGGGCCTCTAAAACAAAAAGAGATTCCCAAAAGCTTAATGATTTCATGATCTTGAGTATGCTTCCAACTATAATTGGACAAATGATTGTAGTTATTGGTGAAGCTATATATTGAAGATTTACGCCAATTTATAACAGATCCAGAGAGGGAGCAATATTGCTCAACTTGAGACAAAAGACGCTACACATTAACAGCATTGTTTTGAATAAGGAAAAAGGAGTCTTTAGGGAAATGCATATAATAAAATTAGAGTTAGCTTAACAAATGAAATTGAGTTAAAGACAAAACAAAATTGCTATACATTTTAATGAAATTACCATAAAAATTAGGAATCAATTAAAAAAATAGCAATTCACATTTTTTAATTTTAGGTAGCAACATAGCCGTTGCTTATGCATGTAGTTTATTCAAAAATTGAAATAAACTAAAAAGTAAAACTGAATCAAAGGTAAAGCCAAAATTGCTCTACTTGGTGAAATTGCCGTCGGAAAGGGGTACGTGATGTCCATGGCTGCTGGATGATGGTTGGCATTAGAACATAGAAGAAGGTGGTGCGGCTGCTACAGAATCATATTTATTTGAAAATAAAAATGAGGCACACAAAACATTGTCGGTATTATGCCGTGAGCAAGAGCAAGAGAATGAATAGTGAAGTGTGGGTGGCAAATGACTAGACTGGATTGGATTGGATTGCTTGCTGATTGCAGCAGATATCAGGGTTGGAGTTGGAACAGTCAAGGCATGGCATGGTTGGTGAAATCAGGGTTGGAATTTCATGTGCAGTTTCAGAATAGAGTGTTGAATTGGTATATAAACAAGGAGGGTGTGGCAGTAGCTGAATCCCGTCTCTTGTTCGAGCGTATGCTGGTGCGCGATGTCTGCTCCTGGACCCTCATAATGTCTGCGTATCACAAACAAGGTTTTCACCACGAAACTCTTTTTCTTTTCCGCAGAATGATTGCATCCGGTACTTTGCCCGATCACTTTGCGTTTTCCTGCGTCATTGCTGCTGCCGCTGGCATTGGATGCATTAATCAGGGCTCCATTGTCCATGGATTGTTGATGAAATCCTCCTCGCAAAGGAACGTTGTCGTTCTAAGTACACTGATCAATATGTATATGAAATGTGGGTTTGCGGAGAATGCACACCAAGTGTTTGACGAGATGTCTGCAACGAATATCCATAGAAATGTTATCCCTTGGATTGCTATGATTGCAGGGTATGTTAAGATCGGAGCTCATGAGCAAGGCCTTAAGTATTTTCGCAGAATGAGAGACTCAGGCATCCGGGCCACCTTTCTGAGCCTTGTCTACGCTGTGCAGATATGTGCAGGATTAAGGTGTTTCAGTAGAGGATCACAGATTCACGAAGAAATAATCCGATGCGGGTTTGCTGCATATACAGTTCTGATGAGTTCGTTATGTAAAATGTATGTGAGATTGGGGAGAGTGGATGTGGCACAGGTTTTGTTTGAAGGAATTGCAGAGCCTGATGGTGTTTGCTATACAGTAATGATTTCTGGGTTTGGACAGATTGGCCTTCTCGGTGAATGTTTGAAGCTTTTTCAGAGAATGCCTGAGAAAGACAAGGATGTGTTCGCTTGGACCGCAATGATCTCTGCGTATGCACAGCATGGAATGGTCAAACAGGCTCTGCAGTTTTTCAACGAAATGCCAAACAGGAATGTCACTTCCTGGAATGCTATAATTTCAGGACTGACACAAAATGGTTGCTGGAATGAGGCGTTTGGCTTATTCAATCAAATGCCTCATCGCAACCTAGCCTCCTGGAATGCCATGATTGCTGGGTTTTCTCAGAATGGACGTGTCCGTGAAGCTTCTGAGCTCTTCCTGCAGATGCCTGCAAGAAATGCTGTTTCATGGCATTCAATGATTGCTGGTTTTGCACAAAATGGGCTCCTTGACGAGGCTTTGAATCTTTATGCTAGAATTCCTTTGAAAACCGTCACCTCTTCTAACATAATCATTGCAGCATACATGCAACAGGGGCGGGTAATGGATGCACTGAACCTGTTTCTCAAAATGCCTGAAAAGGATGTCTTCTCATGGACTGGAATGGTTTCTGGGTTGGCACAGAATGGGATGTGTGATGAAGCCCTTAAAATCTTTTACAAAATGCCATACAAATCCAGACCTGTTGAAGCATGGAATGCAGTTATTTCTGGGCTATCCAGGAATCGGGGTCTGAAGCATGCCATTCAGTTTTTTCTTGAAATGCAAAACGATGTGAGGCCGGATTCCATGACTTTTACTGGCCTTGTCCCCTACTTCGCCAACTGTGCTGCTTCACATGAAATTGCATCAATCCATGGAATTGCAGCCAGAAGTGGGCTTCACCCCGAACTAATGGTTGCTACGGCTCTGATAGACGTTTATGCAAAATGTGGCAGGTTGACAGAGGCTCACAAATTATTTGACAGACTGGATTCTCCTAATGCTGTTTCATGGACAGCAATTATATCAGGGTATGCTATGCATGGTCGGGAGAATGAAGCTCTCCAGTTGTTTGAGAAAATGAAACAAACAGGAATTATTCCAAACAGTGTCACGTTCCTTTGCATTTTATCTGCTTGTAGTCATGCAGGTTTTGTGCAGGACGGCTTTGCGTACTTTCATTCCATGATCAATGATTATGGAATCATACCTGCCATAGAGCATTACAGCTGCATGGTAGATCTTCTTGGGCGAGCTGGTTTACTGGGTGAAGCAGAGTCATTCATTCAATCGATACCAATGGGCTTGCGTCATGCATTGCAATTTAATGCTAGCATTAAAACTTTTTTGAGTTAGAACAAGCAAATGCTACATCATATGGGCCGTCCATGCCGAGGATTACCTTTTGAATATTTCTTCCGGAAACTACCCCAAACCACCAACATTGGACACTCGGCAGCCTGGTAAACACAAACGAAAGAAAGAAAGGCTCTTGAAGCTCAAAAATACAGAGGATCATCGCCTCAATTTGTCTATTCTAAGATGGTAGGTAGATGAGTGTAAGTCTAACCTCAGATACATGAAAAAGAAAAGATAAGAACCTTTTGAACTTCATAGATAAAAATTGCTGAGACAACTGATACGCGCATCCATGGTTAAAGGTTACAATGATATGGATCTCCATCACAATGCATCTAATGCAGAATGGAGCGGTAATCACATTCATTGAAGATAAGTACATTGAACCTGTGAAGTAAAGTGGGAAATAAGTGAAATCTATTCTGTTAGTGACAGCAAGTTTGAGAATTTTAATGTGCGCTTTCGGTAGCTTGTACGTAATCCAAATGATGCTTCAGGAATGGGGGAATGGAGGCATAGCAGTGTTAGAAGGAATGAAATGTGTTTTGTATTGCTGGAGATGTTTGTATTTTGATGAAATCTCTGGTTGTTATAGTTTAAAAAGAAGGTGGATTGTCTCCTTCCAATTTATCACTTTGTAATTTTGTTGTACATACACCATGTTTAGTATCAGAGCTTCGATGAATTTCCTTTGGCTCCATCAGAATGCCACCCAGAAGAATCAATGTCAAAGGCTATGGCACTGGCCAAAGGGGTGCACTTTTGAATATGGCCGAAACAATCGAAATTCTTTATCATTTCGAGGCAAGGTTGGAGGCTGTTGAAACAACTCAAGGGTGTAATGGGGAAAAGGGAGAGTCTGGTAGCAATGATGAAGGGTGTAATGGGGAAAAGGGAGAGTCAGGCAGCAATTATGAAGAGGCAACCGTAAGGGAAGTTGTAGAAGAGGAGATATTGTAAGGCACCAAGGTTTAGAAGTTGATCTGTATGAGCAGAGATTGCTCTCATCATTGTCACAAATTGAAAGGTTAGTATAAATTCAAGTTTCTTCATTTGATAAACGATTGGATCTAGATCTAGATTAGATTAAAGAGATGGAATCGTATTTTGATCTTGAAGAAATTGAGAAGGCTAAAAGAGTGAAGATTGCATAGACAAAATTCACTAGTCTTGCAGCTACTTGGTGGGATACACTATAAATGAAACAAAGACAGAGTTAAGGAAATGATTTATACTATAGAGAAGTAGGTACAAAGTGTTGCATCCCATTCCCAAATGGAGCTATTTTGTAATAAAGATGATGTCACTTTGTAATAAGACCCAAAGGGCAAGCTTTAATAAGACTTAAAAGGACATGTAATAACAAGCATGTTTCTTGATATGACATTTTGGGGTTTGACCTAAAATATTTATACTTAAGAATTAAAAGTCATACCAACATGGAATTGCTAAGTTGGTAAAGGCGAGTAATGGGTGCTAAGTAAAGTGGAACAAGAAGGTGATTGGCCATTCCTTCTAGCTAGGCATAGGCCTAACCATGGTGGCACTGGTGGATTGCCTCTAAGGGATAGATGCTAAATGAAGACAACCTCAAGGAACCCTTAAATCATAACACAGATACATTATTTCCACCTTAATAAAGTTTTCTTTTCAGTTTTTCTATATTTTCTTAATTGCATTACTTACACATAATGTTGAATGTTGCATATAGTTAATGTTTGCCATGACATCTGAGAATTGGATGTTACAATTGGTATCAAAGCAAATCACAACCTAAGGTTAATTAGAATCCAGGGCCAACTATAGTCCAATGATGAACCATGAGCCATGATCCAGGAAGAACCACAAGCCATCATTGGATGTACATTGTATTCAATATAAATCAGACTTATCAAAAAGATACCTCCTACCAACTTTCATGGATATTGATTTGAGTTTAAGAGTTCTCACTATATACCAATAAGATACATCAATTGCAAGAGACTTTAGTAAGACAAGGGTAACACCAATCTAGATAACTCTTAAGCCATTTTATAGTGATGTTAGAATTTTCCTTAAATTGACTTAGGTTATCCTTGTGCCACTACTATGAGGTTACTAAGCCATAGTTAGGATCTCATAAGGTAAATAACCACATTCCTACAAAAATCTGTAAATAGATAAGTTTTGAGTTACAATTGAACTATTTGATATTGATGAATTGTTTGTCAGTTGGTTACATCAATAGGCATGCATCAATGCAACCTTGTTGGTGCATCCCTATCGATGTATCATTAGATATGTTGACGCATATGCATCAACATTGGTATCTGTGAAACCTATATAAATATATGTACCATCTACATTTATGACACCTTTGATCATGCTAGTAATGAAGCTTTGGCAATTTATATTCGTAGGTGATAAGTGGTGAGGTACCCCTACGCTCAACCATATGAATACAAACGTTTCATGCATGATTCGGTCGAATTCCAAGGACTAAGTACTTATGCGCTGATGAGTGGCGAGGTACCCCTACACTCAACCATACGAAATGAGTGTAGCATGCGTGATCTGGTCGAACTTCGCAGACTAAATGCCTAAACGCCCCATGGAACACTTGGGGTTAATCATTCGTTGTCTTCCCAGACTTACTTGTTGTTGTCATGGTGTATGGTTAAGTAAGTCCGAGGTATATAATTTTTATGGTCTTTTATGGTTTTTCTCCTATGCTAAAGGGTGAAGGGTTGAGAAAGCTAACTAACTCTAACTAAAGACTAAGTCCAGATTAACTAGCATCAGCATCCATTCCCACTTACTGTACACACCCTAAACTATGCAACTGTGGCTACCAAACGCTAATCGTTATTGGGATCACCACACGTAACGCACATGCTTGAAGTTGTCGTATTGAGGCACTTAACTAGCCTAATTGTAATGAGCAGCTGATTCCTTGACTAGCCGTACACACCCGTAGATGCTCATAATCAAGTCGTACTCATTTTGCACTCTAGGAGATAAGGGTGAGAGAAACTAATCGCGATGAGTAGCCGATTCCTTGATTAGCTGTACACATTCGTCAATGCTCGTAATCAAGTCGTACTTATGCCGCGCTAATGTAGGTAATAAATAACAGGTAGGAAATAACATGTAATAAACCTATTCCATGCATTGCAAGGTTTATCCACAAAGCTCGTCTTTATTGCCGTACACAACTTGCGTTTAGGTACAAAGCTGCTCGAATAAGGATCCGTTCACTTGGGGACTCCTACTGCGGGCACATGGAAAATATTCTATCTCTGGAGTGATCAAACTGCCAGAGTTTCTCTACTTCTAGCCTAGGATGGGAAATGAAGGGAGTGCTGCCTCTTATTTATAGATTTGGCGGCAGACCGCGATATTGCGACGGCCGCGATATCGCGTACGCGATATCTCGGTGCATGCGATATCGCATCTCATCATACCCTCATGACTGAATGAAAACTTGTCCTTGAGTTCCTTACAATAATATCAGGTAGGTATGGAATTATTGAGGGAAATGGAACTAATGGGATGACATGTGAATGGATCATTATTACAAGACTTAACAAAACTGGTGTTCATGACAATAAGGGTGAACACCTTATTACAATGACATCAGGCCTTAGTTGGCAGCTGAGAAAGAGAGAGAGAGAAAGAAGTGTTGCTGCTGCGAATGCCAAGATTGCACCTTCGTTGTCCATCCGTAAGCACGCTATTGATCTTGCTCTTTGCATAGCTGCTTCAACGCTGCTCCATTCCAAGTGTTTGCTCCAGATCCAATTCGTTGTTTGCATGGTCGCCATCTACACACACAATACAATCTTATATTAGCAAGGGTAAATGAATCATCATGGAATTGATACCTTGCTTCGGTGTAAGTCCATTGGCTAGGTTGTGGTATGGTTGATATGGATTTGGGAATATGTTATTGATGACTACTGAAGGTGTAGGGGTTAGGAAGAAAATCAAAAATTTTGGGGCTAGGAGAAAATTGAAAAAATCAGGCCCCGTACCCCCATGACTAATCGTGAACCTCCGGTAGCATTAGAATGGAGAAAGAAAAGGGGGAAGAAAGATAGATAAAAAGGGACAACTATGGCATCGATGAAATGGATGTTAAGATGGAAATGAACGAAAGAAAATTAATTGCAAAATGTTAAGGGAAAGAATTTAACTAATGCTCCAAATAGGAATGTTAGTGGGTCCTCCCCAAAGTAGGCTCATGCCCTTAATGCCTTGACAAACCCACATTCAAAGAGTCTGTAGGCTCTGGGAATGTCCCTTGGAACAAGAGTTAAAGTCTTAACCACAAGAATTTACCAAAAAGAAAACAATGCATCAACCAAAATATATACACTAATGATACAACCGGCAATGAGGTAAACAATGGAGAGAAGGATGGAGAGAAGAGAATGGGATGGAATCCCAAGAACAAGGTGGTGTACAGCCCCTTGTGTGGTTTATGATTAATGTGACTTAGCAAATCTCATTCCAACTCCGGCCTCAAACCAACCACATCCAGTGACTTTGCATCAATGCATTCGGTTAAATCATCCACTTGGGCAACAAGAATGCACTCTCCAAGAGCCACCACCATTCTGACGAAACAAAGGAGAGAATGGGAAGCGAGAAGGACCTTAGTTAGAGGGAACACTTTTGGTTCCATAACTGGTGCTTGTAGCCCACGTTTATTCGTCTAAGGGGTGTGCTTTGAATTCTCACTTTTTCTCTCTATTTTTTTTGCGTGAGAACCACACCATGCAAAGACTTCTTATTTTTATTGTCTCAGCTTCCGATATTTGGGTAACATCGGAATGACAAGAAAACTCAAGAAGAAACATTCAAGCACCCAAGAGAATGACCAACACAAAAGCATCAAGTTCCTTTGAAGTCACGCCTTTTTCAATCCATGAGTCCTTCCTTAGTTTGAGAAATCCCCAGTCACCGATTCGTTAAAGTTTTTATTAGAAAGAGACTGTACATTTCCAAGCCAAGAGAAACCATAGAAATTGGTGGATGGATGGATGAAGTGAACTCATTGCCTGTCATATCAAAAGAAACATACCTTAGTATCAACATTGTGACTTAAAGGTAAAAACCAAACATTAGCAATTAATATGAAAATAATTCATACCATCATGAAGAACGCTTATTATGGGACAAACTTATAGGGTGGATTACACACACACACAAAAATTGGAAAAGTATAACGATGTTGTAAAACAAAAACTAGAAAAGTTTAAGATATTTGTAAAACAAAAACGTGTAAAACAAAAACTTAAAAGAACTGAGGGCCCCATATGATTAGCATAGGTGGCCATATCCCCCATGACTGAGTTGTAAGGGAGAGATCTGAAATAATGAGCATTTGTTTGAATTTCATATAAGTGCCCAACTTCTCCCAACTAATGTTCTTAGGTTGAGGGATGGAAGTTGGCGACGCTCATATTTCAATGTGTCTATGCCTTCATTGTTGACATGGGTTTCCTCAGTTCGTTCCATGCATATTTGTTTGCTCCTTCTAGCTATCAACCATGGGGTGTCTACTACTTCTTGTGTGGTTGCTACATACAGGCATCTTTGTTGCAAGGTTTTAAGGGCACACCTGTTACATGGAGACATTTCCTCCATGTCATCACTCGATGAATCACTATATGTGATGCATGGAACTTTCCTCTTCTCGATCTTTCCACATATGTTTATCATAGAGATTTCCAAGGAAAGATCACGGATCCTAAGGCATGCGTCTACTGTACTTAGCCGTGCCCTTCCCATTATAATTGGGAAGTCCCCTTCATTATTGTTTACTTCAATCACCAGAAAATCAGCTGGGTAGGACCAACCACACATAGTGGTAATGATGTCCTCCACTAATCCTAAGGGAATGGTGATGGACTGGTTTGCTAGCTCTAGTTGAATGTTGCTCTTTTTAAGTTGGGACAGGTTCCAAGCGTGATACATCTCTCATGAAATTAAGTTGACTCCAGAACCTGAGTTAAGAAGAGCCCTATGTGGTTTATTTCTAGTGATCTGCAAATAGATTAAGGGACTTCCAGGGTCAGTTAGTTTCCTGGGAAGGTGGCCTACCTTGATCTAGTCGATTACAGTATGCGTTAACATAACCATATGCATTACGCTCTGTTGGACTGAAGGGTGCTCTGAAGTGTTAGATGGTGGAGGAGTGTACATGGGCCCAACCGCTTGTTGTTGCGAGAGTTTGTCTGGGCTTTTGGTTCTGAAGTAAGGTCTTCTCTTTTTATAGTTATCAGAACTAGTAGCAGGTTGGATATTTACACCTCTCGTAGCATGACGTTGCTGCGGTTGAGAAGGAAGTTCCCCTTGCATTGTTGGAGCAGGAGGTGTTATGGGAACTACTTGTAGTGGAAGAGGTACGGATGGATTTGGAGGATGGGATGAGTGTGAGATGTTTCTCAGAGGAGAAGGAGTCCTTCTGAAGTACTCCCGAACTTGGTAGTGACGGTTGGGGGTTACATGACTCATAGAGTCACTTGGAGAAATCAGCTGCTACACATAATATTCATAAGGATCGGGCTGCCAGTAAGGGTATTGTTTTGTTGGCAGTGGCATCCCCCATGACTGTGGGTATTGCCACTATTGATGCTATTCGATAGGCTGTGGTGGAGTTCCACTTGGATAATACGTTAGTGGTTGTTGGAACTACCTTGGGTTACCTTGTGGATAAGGTAACCTATGGGGTGTTTTCTGTTGGTTGAGTCTTGGATTAAGCGCATACATCCCAGACTCCTGTAGATGTGAGATGATGGGGCAACATCCCTTAGGATGGTCATAATGGCAGATCTCACATCCACCGTCATCATCTGAATCCGAATCCACAGCCACATCGGAGTTAGTGATTTTTCCCTTACCCTTGTTATGTGCAGGGCTTAAATCTCTCCACTTTTTCTTACCTTTGTCACTACTTTGTTTTACCATAGACTCTTCTACAATTTTTAAGACTGTTTCAATTCTTAAGTCTAAGGAATCCCACATTTGGTCAACCTTGGCCGATATCTTGGTTGTTAATTTTTGGATTGGCAAAGTTTTCCGATTCACCAACTCTTTGATTGGTGACTCATCGTCTTCATCACAAAATTTCACTCCCTTCTTTCGAAGGGAGGGATCATGGTTGTACTCTTCTACACTTTCCCTTTTGCGTAGCTCACCTTCTTCATTTGCTACTTGCTCTAACAAGCTACGTACTTCATGGGCTCTAAGTTGTGAGAGTCTCTCTTGGGCATAAGTCCCAAGGGTTCTTCTAGTTTCATTTCTTAGCCCATCCACGATGTGGCGAAGTTGATCCCATTGATTGTACCCATGGCCTGGGCAACGATGTAACAATGTGTAGTAGCGGGCCATGGCAGCATCCAAGGGTTCGTGTGTACCTTGCTTCCAGCCTTGGATTTGCTTACGCAAATTGGACACTCTGGAGTATGTTTGATACTTTTCGTTGAACAATTCTAGCATCGTACTCCACCTCCTGATGGTTTCCGGTTCTAAGGACTAGTACCAGCTCTTTGCTTCTTTAGTGAGTGTCCTTGGGAACAACTTAAGCTTCTGCCACTCATTTTCTATATTCTGCAAGGCACAGGCATTGTGGAATGCCTGCAAATGATTTTGTGGATTAGCATTGTATCCCCCTTTAAACCGAGGGATGTTGTTCATGTCTAATCGTTTGATCCGACTATCTTTTAAGTGCCTTGTGGGAATCCTAACTGCCTCCGTTATGTTGAGCATACTTCGGGTTGCGAGTAGGGGCTCATCATGATCGGCTCTTTCATGATGCCTGTGATGTTTGCGTTGTTCCCTACTCTCCCTACATCCTTGCCCTTGTCCTCTCTCTCAACTTTCACGTCAAGGTCTTTCATCCTTTTTACTTTTATCCTCACCTTTATGTTCATGGTGGTTGCGCCCAGATGTGGAAGAAGAGAATGAGTGATGTGAATAAGGGGAAGAAGAAGGGGAACCATAGCCATGACGATGTTTCTTGCCTTCTCTTCGACTGCTACGGTCCTGATCATGGTGACGATCTAAGTGCCCGTCTTTAGCATAAGTGGTTGTTCCCTCTGTGAATAGCTGGTGTTCACGGGCATCAGAACCAGGGATATGTATCGTTGATTGTAGGTTCTGATACCCATCCTCCTCACCATCGTTAGGATGGGGAACATCCTTTGCTAAAGAACCCATGATAAAGGGTTTCTCGTCTTCTATTTCACTAAGGACATGCGGGACCTTGCCCTTCAACAGTGCATGTTGGCTCTCCTGCCTTAAGTCTCTCATATGTTGGGCATCTATGGGATAATAATCCCTCATGTCAAAATCCTCCGCAATGTATTCAGTAAAAATTTCTTGCATGTCAATTCGTGCCAAGGCATGGAAAAGCATGTGAGAGATTGATCGATCTGAGAGTAACACAATGTTACCTTGCAAATCTCTCCACCGCAGTTGTTCGTCTTGATGAAGAACAAAAGTAAAGTTAGGAATATACTCATCGAGATGAGTATATGTCATCCTATATTGTTTAGGACTTGGCTGATTTTGGTTATGTTTTTTATCTTGCTGACTGTCTCATGTGTGGTCCTTAGGTGGTGAGTTTCTCTTATGAGAAGAAGGCATTTTTATCGGTGTGCTAATTTCACCGTTATATAATTTTTTCTTGATGAACCCGAAGGTCCGTTAAGGCTCACAACGATGTGAGTGATATCCCTTATGTTCTATTCAGCACACAAACACTTAGTCCCCGACAATGGTGCCAATGATGAGTGGCGAGGTACCCCTACACTCAACCATATGAAATGAGCGTAGCATGCGCGATCTGGTCGAACTTCGTAGGCTAAATGCCTAAACACCCCATGGAACACTTGGGGTTAATCATTCATTGTCTTCCCAGACTTACTTGTTATTGTCACGGTGTATGGTTAAGTAA
Organism: Gnetum montanum; assembly: GCA_015680685.1. Taxonomy (NCBI): domain Eukaryota; kingdom Viridiplantae; phylum Streptophyta; class Gnetopsida; order Gnetales; family Gnetaceae; genus Gnetum; species Gnetum montanum. The sequence goes on along the minus strand of MNCI01020791.1, from coordinate 51,318 downwards.
GTCCGAGGTATATGATTTTTATGGTCTTTTATGGTTTTTCTCGTATGCTAAAGGGTGAAGGGTTGAGAAAGCTCACTAACTCTAACTAAGGACTAAGTCTAAATTAACTAGCATCAGCATCCGTTCCCACTTACCGTACACACCCTAAACTATGCAACTGTGGCTACCAAACGCTAATCGTTACTGGGATCACCACACGTAATGCACGTGATTGAAGTGGTCGTACTGAGGCACTTAACTAGCCTAATCGTAATGAGCAGTCGATTTCTTGACTAGCCGTACACACTCGTAGATGCTCGTAATCAAGTTGTACTCATTTTGCACTCTAGGAGATAAGGGTGAGAGAAACTAATCGTGATGAGTAGCCGATTCCTTGATTAGCCGTACACATTCGTCAATGCTCGTAATCAAGTCGTACTCATGCTGCGCTAATGCAGGTAACAAATAACAGGTAGGAAATAACATGTAATAAACCTATTCCATGCACTGCAAGGTTTATCCACAAAGCTCGTCTTTATTACCGTACACAACTTGCGTTCAGGTACAAAGCTGCTCAAATAAAGATCCATTCACTTGGGGACTCCTATTGCGGGCACATGGAAAATATTCTATCTCTAGAGTGATCAAACTACCAGAGTTTCTCTACTTCTAGCCTAGGATGGGAAATGAAGGGAGTGCCACCTCTTATTTATAGATTTGGTGGTGGACTGCGATATCGCGACGGCCACGATATCGCGTATGCAATATCGCGGTGCATGTGATATCGCATCTCATCATGCACCCTTCTTCCATCCCTCCCTAAAGCATTTTTTGTGAAGTCACATGAGTAGAAAACCATCATTATGTGCCCTGTGTAGTCAACAAATACCCTATTTTCTTCACATAATTGCATGTCCATGACACAAAGACAAAATTCTCTTGCTGCACTATAATTCACTTCTTGTTGCTATCCATGCATGTCCATTACTACCATTAGAAATTGTGACACCTGCATATGGTCACTTTCCTCCATTCCTACCACTTGCCATCATTCTTGCTCTCTATGTAACAAACCCTCTACAATTGCATGTAGGGACATTGACAACATCCTAATGGGACATTATGATCATTTAAGGTCATGTGTTTACTTGCTATGTGTTGTTAGCACAAAATAATTAATTCAAAAAATAAAATAAAATTTTTGCAATTGTGAAGGACCACACAATCCTTACAAGATTGTGCAAGGGCCACATTGCCTAGGATCCTCATTGGTACCAGTTGCACCATGTTCAATTACAATAAAGGTGCCTATGGCCTATTGGGTTGACCAATTCCTACATAAGGATGCCAAGGTATTGTTGGGTGGCCAAGGCTCCATTGAGTCTTGTATAGGTCTATACAACCCCTACTAGTTTTGCTAGCATTCTTGTGCTATGTGAGCTATGTATGTTATTCATCATTCAGCCATGCACTGCATCAACCTTAGAACCAAAGGTAAAAGAATATTAAAAAAAAGAAAGAATATTTTGTGGCTGTGTTGGCTTGATAAAGGGATTGTGCAACCTTGCAAGAGGTCACACAAGCCCTTAAGGGACCATGCAACCTATAGTTATGCCATTATGGGATGCACAACTGCATAATAACATATGATCCTTAGCCATGTAACATCACATGACAAGGTTGTGTTGAAAACAATATGTTACCTATCACCTACCACTTATTATAGCTTTTGCTTTCTCATTCACCTATGTGTTCTACTTACTAGTGGATTTGTTACAACCTCACCTTCACTTTCATTGTGTCACTACTAGCGAGCCTTCATGAACCTCATCTACACCACCACCTTTAATGTCCGATATGCTTGCCTACATGCCAAAATAAAGTGCTGAAAAAATGGCTATAAAATTTATAGGAACTTATGATAGTTCAATCCACAATGTTCATGGACACATAAGCATTGCAGGTTCCTACTAGCTAGTGTTTATTACTACCAAAGGACCTACTAGCTAGTGTTTATTCCCATTTCAAGTCCCAACTAATTACTATTCATCAAAAGTTTATTAGTCTTCAAAAGTCCATTGAAAAAATTTAGGTTTTGAAATTTAAATATTAGGGTCTAGTTAACTTTGACCAACCTAGTTAAATTGATGGATGGGTAGTAGTAGAGATAAAAATTTGCTTAATTAAGTATGCTAGTTCTAGAGTAGTATTGGGATGGATGACCTCTTGGGAAGCTCATAGGAAGTCCCAAAATTCTTACCCAAAATTTGGACTTTAGAAACCCATAAGGTTTGATCTCAAAAATCATTTTTAGTAAACAAAGAGTTATTTTTGATAAATTTTAGTGTTTTGGACACACTAGTGAAGTTAAATATACCCTACAAAACTTTGAAAATTAGTTTTTAATCTCATTTCTTAAACCATGATTCAAGAACCTTAGGAGCTCAATTTAGAATAACTTAGGTATTTGATGTTCATTCATAACATTTTTTAGCCTTCTAAATCCAATGGTGATGTAGATTGACCATGTGGGTAACTAATAATTAGGCAATAATTGAAATCATTCCTTAGTAGGTTATAACCTAAATTAACTAACCTAGTCTAGCCATCTAATGATTAAGACTAATAAGTCTAACATTTTTCACCATCTTGGGTTTCAAGATTAGGTAATTAAGTTACATATATAGTTAGAACCATGTCATAAATTCCTAGTTGATCATTAGCAACATTATTGAATTTAGTATCCTAAGTGGGGTAGAAAGGTCATCAAGAGTCTAGGAAATGAACCCAAACCATTATTGACACAATGAATTAAGTAGTTGAAGAATTAGTTGATAAATTACAATACAAGAAATATTTAAATTAAATAAATAAGCATCTAGATCATTTGGTATATTAACCTTCATGAAAAATCATAACCTTGTCCCTACAAGGTAGATGATACTCATTTGAATATTTGGAAAGTACTAAAACACTATAATAGAGGAAGCATTGAAGCATGGAGAAAAATCATTAACATGGACTCATTTGAGGATGAATGGAAGCTAAGGGGATATTTTTTCATGTTTCCATTTCCAAATGAAGTTCTTTTGTAATGAAAATGATGTTGCTTCATAACAAATAATGTAATTATTGTAATAAGACTCAAAAGGACATGCTATAATATTGAGCATGCCTCTTGAGATGTATTTTTGGAGATTTGACCTTAGGTATCTATATTTGAAAGTTAAAGGTTGTTTTAGCATAGAGTTGTGAAGTCAATAGAGGTGAGTAATGGATTCTAGGTAAAGTAGGATAAAAAGGTGACTAGCCATTCATTTTGACTAGGTAGAAGCTTAATTATGATGGTAGTGCTAGTTTTCCTTTAAGAGATAGATGTTAAAGGAAAACAATCCTAAGGAACCCTTAGAGCATGACCCAAATTCATTATTTCCACATTAATAAAGCTTCTTTTTTGTTTCCTTCTATATTTTTCCTATCATCTTCCTTAAGCATAATGTTGAATATTTCATATAGTTGGCATTTGCCATAACATCTGAGAATATGATGTCATATAAAAGCTAAAAGGTAAATTTTTACTTTTAAATTACTAAACCCAAACATATATTTTTCAAGAGCTAAGTCATGTAGATAAGCATGTGAAAGAGTACATAGAGAAATTTCATCATGTCTTCATTAAGGCTTGATTGATTAAAGAAGGTGAGCATCATGTATCTCAGTATTTGGAAGGTTTTCATGTAGCCATTGATAAAGCATGGGTAATTTGAAGGCCTATGATATTATAGTTATGATATCAAAGCACAACCTATAATGTCATAGATGCAACATATTGTGTCTCCATCATACTTATAAATAAAAGTCCATTATTATGTCAAAGTTGCTTTTTGATGGAACCCTTAACTATTTACTTATAGTTTTATTTTGTGAACTTAGAGTTAGTTATTAGTGCCCATAGTATGATGATAAAGAATTGTACAACATCTTTATTCGAGTGGAGTATAAATGTACACAAGTCATATTCAACAATAAAGATCAAGATTGTTTTTCTCTATTACAATATATCACATAGATTGAATTTACTTTCTATATAATTTTCTTTTCTAATGTCTTTTGCAATTTCATTGTCATTTACATTTCCCATGTTAGTTTTTAGTAGAATAAGTATGACTAATCTTGAGCACACAAATATAATCATCTAGTAACCCAATAGTAACTTTGCCTGATTCTCTTAGTAACAAGTTACTTGGTAGTCCTTGTAACACTTGTACTAGTCTAGGGCATGTAAGGTAAATCAAGATTAATTCCTTATCATTATTAGGGTAGTTACTCTTTTATTTTCATTGCTTCTTAGTAAATAGACATTACGTTGATTTTTACAATATCTTACTTTAGTAATACTTTTGCCAACCATCATCACTCAAATATATGTCTTGCCAAGAGTTAAATTATACATTATGATTTTCACTAACTTTGGTAAGAATAAAATGGTCATGAAGTTCCTATAAATATTTTAGTGTGCATATTATCCCATTCATAGATTACGATTAGGTCACGTGCATATGCTTGTGACTTATATGGTTAGGCATTGAAAACTCTCACTACTCATCATTAATGTAGGCCTAATTATGATGGTAGGGCTAGATTGTTCTTAAGGGATAGATGAAAAAGGAAGACAATCCCAAGAAACCCTCATAGCATGACACAAATACATTATTTTTACATTAATAAAGCTTTTTTTCATTTTCTTCTATATTTTTGTTATCATCTTCCTTAACAATAATGTTGAATATTTCATATATTTGACATTTTTCATGACATTTCAGAATTGGATGTCACACAAAGGCTAAAAGGTAAATTTTTACTTATAAATAAGTATCTTTTGTAGGAGCTAAGACATGTAGATAAGTATGTTAAAAGGTACATAGATGAATTTCATCATTTCTCCATTAAGGCATGATTAATTGAAGAAGGTGAGCCTCATGTATCTCAGTATTTTGAAGTTCTCCATGTAGCCATTGATAAATCATGGGTAATTTGAAGGCCTATGATATTATAGCTACGATATCAAAGCACAACCTACAATTTCATAGATTTAATGTAGTGTGTCTTGAACATGCCTATAAATATAAGTCCATTGTCATGTTAAAGTTATCTTTTGATCAAACCCTTAGTTGTTTATTTATGGTTTTATTTCACAAACTTATAGTGAGTTATAAGTTCTTGTAGTATGATGATAAATAATTATACAACATCTTTATTTAAGTGGAGTATACATAAATAGAGTTCATGTTCAGTAATAAAGATTAAGATTATTTTTCACCATTACAACATATCACATAGAGTAGATTTACTTTCTATGTTATTTACTTTTCTAATGTTTTTTACATTTTCATTATCATTTACATTTTTCATGTTAGTTATTTGTTGGAATATGTACAATTAATTTTGAGTGCACAAGTATAATAATTTGATAACCAAGTAGTGACTTTGCTTGATTTTCTTTGTTTGGCCGATAGGCCATTACCAGTCATAATTCGGTAACACTAATTTTGTATGTAACGTTGACTAACGTTGACTTTCCCAGAGGCCATTTTGGTAACGCAACACTGACGTGTAACTAAAATTCCAGAGAGGCCATTTCGGTAATGCAACTTTGTGCATCACCCTGACGTGTAACTAAAATTTGAGATAGGCCATTTCGGTAATGCAACTTTGTGCATCATGCTATGGCTGAAACCCGTGTTAGAACCGCAGCCTCTGCTGTGACCATGACCAGTAGATCTATCAGAGCTATGGCCTACCATTAGTTATAATATAAAGATATATTATTATAACAAAAACAAGTGCAGAATACGTAGAAATGCAGAATAATTAAAGAAACATGTGTATCTCAATGCACGCATAGGAAGCATCCAAGGTTTTCATTGCTTGGCACGGAAATGAAACACTTACGTTTCCGCTACTGCAATTTGGGAGCAAAATTTGCACTACCCATAGTTAACATTCATGCAAAAACCAATGCTAAGTTTATGAAAAATTAAACAAAATAAAAACCACACACATAGTGTCAGGCCATGGATAGATCTCCTAGAACAAGGAACATATAATGCATCTATATTATAAAGGATGATTATATTATAATATCATCCTTTACGAAGCATGCGACAACCATTGCAACTCATCTTCTTCGCTCCTCCTCTTGGTGCCTTCCTGTAATGCAATTCGCATCCACTTCCTGTAACGCAATTTGCATCCATTAGTGGAAAATACTCAAAGAAACAAGAACTCTATGTCATCCTTGAAAATGATCCAGGAAAGAAATCTCAATCGACAAAGGAAGAAATATTTGGTGCAAATAATCGAAGAAAAGAAAGAAATTTTACTCGAAAATGATTGAAAAAAGCCAGAAGAAATTTTACTCGAAAGTGATCTAAGAACTAGAAGATAATCCAACCAGAAGATAAGGTTTCTTATTCTTCTTCTTCAATCCACCTCCAACCATGGATAGAGATCCCAAAAACATTTTCCTTTATGGAGGGGGTGGTTGATGACATGATCGACCGCTTAAGGTAGATTGACCTAGAAATAGGTGCATTTAGCAGTGCAACACCTACCTTTTGTGTTATTTTTTTTGTTATTTTGTCATCTTCCCATGATTGACACTTTCTCATGTTTGATATCCTAGCTTCCTAGCTTAAATGGGATCCTAGGCAGGCAGTCAAAGTTGATGCTGTGCTTGAACTCCCACCAAAGGTAATTGAGGTGCCTCATGATGTATATGAGGAAATGAGAAAATGTGTGCTATACTCGACACAATCATTGTGGGAGTGTAGGGGCATCAACGAAGACCTTTGGAAGCGGGTCCAAAAGCTAGAAAAAGAAAAAGCTAGTCAAGTGGTCAAGTTGGAAGATCTATGGTTAAGAAATGAATTCTTATTGGCCCACGACACTTTTGATGGTAGTTGGTGTACGATCATGATTAATTATACAAGATATTGGTCGACCATACGGAGTAAAAATGAGGCCACTCAAGAAATAATTAAGCAACGCTTGCATATGGATCTATTGGCCCAAAAAAACCAAGACTGGAAAGACTATAGTGCTAAGGTGTACGAATGGGGGTAAACAAAGAAAAATCATAAACACATGTAAAATGTGAAACGTGCTACCTACCATTAGAAATATTGAGATGCTTCAGTTGAGTTGCATATCCATATGTTATTTCTTGATGTGATCAGTGCTGCTAAGGCTTATGAAAAATTTATGCAACAGGTAGTGGTTAGTGAGCCTCTTGAAAGAAAGATGACCTTACCTTCCGGGAAGACCACTACTACCACCTTTTATCTGAGGCCACCCACATGGATGGCTGTGGAGAAGGGAAAAGTTGTAACAAGCGTTGATTTGGGGGAAGAAGATTGGGCCAACTTAACTGAGGAGGAGATTCTATGGTGTTTAGTGGCTGGCATGGACAAGATACCCTCCAAGATGGATGCTGACCCATCTCAGGTTAGTTACTTTCTACTGTATTGTAGTCTACTTCATGAGAGCCTTATTGCAATTTGATTCATTATTTTGTTTTTGTTTCATGCAGGATCCAAATGAAGATGTAGGACCTAGTGGTCAAGGGATGAAAATACTAGCGAAAACTTGTAGCATGATGGTAAATTTTTTTTTTTTGCAATCCTTATTGTATGGACTCAAATTTAATGAAGAGTAAAAAGTGAAACACTTATTTCATTTCTTTTGGTTAATATTTTATTAATGTGCTTGGGGCCCTTGTGGGCCCCTTGTTCTAGTTTAAGGCCATTTCAGGGCATTGCTAGTTTAAGGTCGTTTCGGGTGATTACGATAGTTTAAGGCCATTTCAGGCCCTTGCTAGTTTAGGGCCATTTCAGGTCATGCAATAGTTTAAGGTCATTTCGATCCATGCAATAGTTTAAGGTCATTTTGGGCCATTGCAATGTAATTTACAAGGGTTGCCTGTTAGTTTTAGGCCTTAGCAGGCTGTGGCGATAGTTTAAGGCCATTTCGGGCTGTGGTAATAGTTTAAGGCCATTGTGGGCCATGGTGATAGTTTAAGGCCATTCCGAGCTATGGTGGTAGTTTAAGGCCATTCTGGGCCATGGTGATAGTTTAAGGCCATTCTAGGCCATCACTAGTTTAAGACCATTTTGAGCCATCACTAGTTTAAGGCCATTTCTGGCCATGGTGATAGGTTAAGGTCATTCCGTGCCATTGCTAAGATAATTAATGCAAACAATGTCATGATGCAAATAGTGGGCATAATGCAAACAATGAACATAATGCAAAATCAAAAGAAAGAAGAGTATTAAGGCCAAGAATTTATGGAAGTGAATTAGAGGTAGTCTCTAATTATGCAATTGTTTCCTAACTCATTGTGTGCTAGGTAGAGCATATGGCCGAGAAGCTTTGTTCTTTATTGTTGTCTGCTATTTGGAAAGGCAGTTTGGGCCAAGTGGTTTCTTGGTCTAAGTTGGTAGTTTTGGGTGGCTCATCTATTGAACATGGGGGTTCATTGTGGATGGGTGATGTGTTTTTAGAGATTTCTATCTTTGACCCTTGTGGATTGGGGTTGTTTCATCTTCAAAGATCACCACCTCTCCACCCACCTAGGGTAGGTGGATTTCTTGGTGTATGGGTGAGGAGATAGCTCTTAATTGGGCTAACCATGATCTCCCCAAGATCAAGTTAAATCCAAGCATCTCCTCCACCACAATGAATTCTGCATTGGTGGGAAACTAGTCTCCCGCCACAAAGTTGATGTTAATAGTGCCTTTGACTATGACACGTGCTCCATTAAATGACTTTAGATAGGAAGTTACTGTGGGCTTGATTTGATCCACCAGGCCCAACTTGTCAATAATGGGAAATGGGATTATGTTAGTGGAAGCCCTATCATCAACTTGTACCCTGTGGATTTTGTATTGACCCACCTGAATCATGATAAACATGGGGGCAGTAGTCACTTGAACTTTTTTAGGGTCATCCTTGATGGCCTTGTCATGAAATGTTAACTAGGTTGGCTGTGGTTCTTTAGCCACAAGGGGAAGAATAACAATGTGGATAGCTTTCTCCTCAACTGGCATGTTTTCGTTAATAGAAATAGATGCTAACATGTGAACCAAGGCCTCACAATGTGCCATAGAGGTCATTACTAGATCATACAAGCTTGATGTTGTGTTCTTTTACTTTAAAGCTTATTTAACTTGTGAAAGCACATCTAGGAAATCTTTCCCATTGTCTAGTTGTTTGCTCATCTTTACTTCTTCTATGTCTTAAAAGGTGAATCTCACAAGGAGGAGTGGGTTTAGATTGAATGACAAGTTTTGTTGGCTCAGAGGATGGTGGTTGTGTGCTACTCGTAGCCTTCAATGATGAAGTCATGGGTATGATCGACAAAGGGATGGGCTTAGGGGGGCCCAATGCAATATATTCTCTAGCTAACTTATTCACTAGATGCTCTTCACATTTTCTCAGATGGGAAGGTTGTGATGTAGTTCCTATCATTGGACCTTGGGTTGTAGAGGGAGTCATATGCTTAGGCACCATGATAACGAAAGGTGGTTTAGTCTTAAGCACAAAAGATGTCACAAATGTCTAAGGAGGAACTTTAATGACAAATGGGGTTTACGACGTGGTTTCTATTAATGCCCTAGCATTTTAGGGAGATACACGAACCACAAATGGCTCATGTTATGACTCCGTGTTATCATTCACACCAATAGCATTAATAGTATAACCTATATTGTTAGTATTCAATGGATCTTTGTCAATGTTCATTGATTGGTTTTTAGGTTGGACAAGACTGCTCTCATCAAGGACCAACTTGCCTTAATCAATCATTTTTTTGATATCATATTTTAGTGCCAAGAAATAGTCTATGTCATGCCTGCACACTTGATGATAATTGCAGAAGCGCTCTAGTCTAAAGTTCCTAGGTACTGGTGGGTCGTTAGGCATAACCACAGAGGGGTCATGAAGGACTTCATAGTACCTCTGATTCTATTTAAGAGCCTCCTCTAACATCTATTTATGTTGAATGTGCCCAGCTCCCAGCAATTGTTTTAGAAGCTCAGATGGCTTGATTGGTAGTGGAGTATATTTTGAACGGTCCTTGCGCTCAAGAGTTGGCCTTGCCAAAGTTTGGGCAGTAGTTGCTAAGGTTGAAGTTTGGCCAGTGCTGTTAGTATCAAGTGCTATGTTAGTTGTGGCATGAGTTTTAGATGCTTTATCCATCTATTTACCCTGGTTGGTTTCGTGGGCTACAATGGTCACTATGGTTTTTGTGGGATACAATGGCCACTATGGTTGTTGTGGCTTTGCCTTTTTCCTCGTCCTTCTTTGTATGTGAATTTTTATATGCTACATAGGCTAGATCCCTACTAGCTTTTGCCACATCTTGGATACTTTTGGTTTGAGTGAACTCCTGGCTAAGGGAATGCAGAGCCAAGTAGTATAGGTTGGATTTAATGAAATCATTTACCACACCTTTGAAAATGGCCAGTAGATGGGCCTCAACAATCAGTTCAAAAATTTCATTTAGGGTAGCACTCCATCGTTGTATGAACTTTTGCATGGATTCTAGTAGCTCTTTTTTAATGCTCATAAGTTGATCCAAAGTGACTTTTGGCTTTAGGTTATACTTAAAGTGGATCACAAACTAGCTTAATAGTTCTTCCAATATTGAGATTGAAGCATGGGGAATTGCACAGTACTAGTTTAAGGCTTTACCCTTCAAGGACATGGAAAATACATAGATGATGGCATGAGGACATGGCTATAGTAGTAGGGATTTAGACCTAAATGTAACCAGGTGGGCATTTGGGTCACCCTCTCCATTGTATTTTGTGAACTAGGGTAGTTGTACTTGTGGAGGCAATGTTAGTGCAAGAATGGTTGGACTAATTGGGTTATCCTAATAGAAGTCCATGACCTAGACTATTTCTAAGCTAGCGGCTTTAAGTTATTTAATTTCATCAGTAAGGGTTTGGATGAGCTAGAAAGCTTGGTCAAGACCTGGGGGTGTCACAGGGGGTTACGGGGCTACCAGAGCAACCATCATCAATGGCGCTATAGGTGCGGTTGCCATTCCCATTGGGGGTGCTATTTGAACAACCCCTACTAATGGTGTCATTTGAGAGGGCCACAACCTAGCAGGTGGTGCCACTGAAGTGGCTACCATTGCTAGCATTGTGGGTGTGGTCATCTGTCCCATGGTTGGAGTAGCCCACAATCTTACGTTTAGTTGTGTTATATGTGGAACTTGGTATGTTTGGGATTGTGTGTATTTTTGCACATGGGATAGTTGTGTTGTGGGAAAAAAGGCTATTTTTGCCCACACTACGACCGAGGTTGGGCCTACTATTGATGACGGAATGTGTATAGGAGGGGTAGGGATAGAAATTACATGCAGTTGTGAGGTGGGCATGGTATGCATGTATAGTGGTGTGGGCATTAAAGACATTTGATATGAAATTGAAATAGACTAGGAGGGATGATTGATAGAAAATGAAGTTGAAGGGCCCACATGCTAATGTGTTAACATCATTTGGTGACTACTTGCCACCAAAGAGGGTTTGGGTTGAGGCCATGTCATGGCAATAGTAACAGAGGCAAGAAATTGCTATTGGTGTGAATGGACAACAAGAATGAAAGGGATAGATGTGGCATAGATTGGACCACCACCATCTAAATGAGAGTCTAACTCCTCTTGACCATCTTGAAAGGGTTCATCGTAGTGGGAGGCTATGTCCCATTCCCTTGACCTACTTAATTGTATAAGTTGGTTTAGGATCCATTGATACATTTCAATCAATGAGATAGTGGTATTAGGGGTAGGGATGAACTCCCTCCTATTTCGATGGATGAACTCAAAGTTACATTTCTCTTCCAATTCATGATGATCCAATGGTGTATTCACTTGAATTTTTGCACATAGAAAATTATATCGCTATTCATCTTAGGGCATATGTTCAAGTGATTGGTGTTGTAGTCTAAGAGACTACTACTATATTAGCACTAGGCTGGGCAGTCGCTCAGGGCCTACCATATGTTGGACATAGTAGGATACTTCCAAGTTTGAGGTGGGAATTGAAGTGGTTGCAACATTCATCTTTTCTACACAAAAGAGGTGTAAGAGGGAGAGATACATGTGAGAAACGGTTGGAAAAAAATAGGTTTTCATGCTAAATGATAACGTAACATAGTGGTCAGTGTATCATAGTAGATAGCATAATGCAATGGAAAACATAATGCAGTAGTTAGCATAACGCAGTAGTCAGTGTAGCATAGTGGAAACGCTACACTGACAGGATTGCTATACTACAGAAAATGCAGGCAGTGTAACCCGATGGATAGACAGTGTAGTACAGTAAATAGTTTGAAAATCACTATAATGATAGGGTCACTATGCTACACAAAACATAAATAGCGTAATGTAATAGATAGGCAATGTGACTCAATAGACGATCTAACATAACATAGTAGATAGTCAGCTTAGCATAGTAAACTATTCAGAAACCTCTACACCGACGGGGTCACTACTCTACATAGCATGCTGGTAGTATGACACAATAGATAGTTTTTGACTTGCTATGCTGATAGGGAAACCATGCTACATGGGACACAAGTGGCATAACATAGTGGACTATTATGGGCTTTCAACCTATAGGATTCCAAAGGAACCATCGTAGCGACTAATCTGCACCACCTAATGCGTAGACAATCACAGGGGTGTCATGTCTACACTAGCAAATGATGGGCGTATAGATAGCACACATGATTACCCATGGCATGCAGAAAGGACACAGAGAAAGACCCTCCTTCTAGTGCCATAAACTCTTATGTCTAAAAATGTTGGTGGCTAGAACACCGAGAGGTTATCAAGCATACAACCTAACCCTAGATCTGTGCAAGGGCCATGTTGGAGAAAATGGAAATAGGGTGCCTTGAACGATCTAGTCGATTAGATAGGGACTTACACGGTGTACAATAACCTTTTGTGAACAATGGTTTTGAAATGTTACATGTGGAGATTGAGGTGAGAAAAACTGTAGCACATAGAACAGTAAAAGCATAGCAGAGTATGTAACTATGTAGTAAACATAAACTGATATACAATGACGCAAAATATATGCTATAGTGAAATGAAATGAGCTTCAGTGAGAGAATGCACCACCCCAAAATCAAGGGATTTAATTTTTTTTTAGCTAAATAATGTGTACAACTAGTGTGTAGAATTGGATAGGCACAGCTAACAATGGAACAATATGGTCACAGCTCCTGGACTGCTACCAATGGGGTGCCAACAAGAACCATTGAGTCAATGCTTGGTCAAAAGCTGCTACGCTAGGTTGGGGAGAGATCTGAGAAGTGTAACTGCAGGGATTTTCCATTCACCAACCTTTACTAAATAACCTCCTTTCCAAAACCAATTTCTAGAGAGCCAATTGCCAAACCATTAATCTCTAGAAGCTAATCACAAGAAAGCCAAATGGAAAAGCCAACCCTTTGAGTGTTGTTTGCTGGGATATTTATAGGGCTAAGAGTAGGAGAGATACATGGTTTGGACATCACGTGTCATGGGTTCCATAGGGCACAAACGTGGATGTGCTACACTGACAAGTGGTGCTACACTGCAGTGTTACACTAATGTGCTACACTGTAGTGTTACACTAATGTGCTACACTGCAGTGTTATGGGGCTGGAAGTGACACCTATTGAGCCGTGACCATACCATTCAAACTGCATGTGCTAGAATCCAGGAAACTATCATGTTTTTACAAAAATGTTGATATCAAATGCAAAGTGGAGCCTACACTCTAGGACTACGTCTTCCTTCTTCTTGTGATTAGGGTCAAGCATAGGGACAACTTTGGTAATTAATAGGGTGGTGCAAAATAAATCAAACCACTAATCTTGTCTATTGAGGAGATGCAAGAGTAGAAATGACGATTGCCAACAGGTTCTAGAGCTACTAGAGATGTCCTAATGCTTCTTTGCAAGTGTTGTGCTACCTATGCTACTTAGTGTAGTGGAGTAGCATGAATATCCATACGCTACGCTATGCTGCATAGCATAGCACAACGTAGCAGCTAGTTTTGAGAAAAATCTTACTTGAAAAACTAAAATACCCCTCTAAGGCCTAGCTAAGCAAGCTATCTTAGTAAACAACCATTATAGTTTTCATGTTGAAGGAGCTTGAGACTTCTTGGCTTCATCCTTGGGACACGTTTAGCCTCAATTTCGCTACTATGTTGGGCTACACTGTGCAGTGTAGCACAATGTAGTAGCCAGTGTGACATGAATTCTTTCTTAATATACAATGCTTTGTCAAGATACTTTGATTGGAACCCAAGGGCAAAGTGGAACAAGCAGTCTTGAAGGTCGAAGAATGACCAAGTGCAAGCCTTTTGCTAGAACAACTTGATGGAGGACTTTCGTGCATTTTGGCCCTACTACCTTATGCTACGCTGTTTAGTGTAGCACCCAGTTTGGCCTAAATTTTGGCTCACTTTACAAGCATTCTATCATGGGATGTCATTCATGTCCTAGGGTGGTAGTAGAACAAGCATTTCTCATGGTCGAAGCCTAGGAAATTTTGTTTCCTATGTCAAGGTGGTTTGAGCAAAGATTGTCATGCCCTGCTATGCTGTACTATACCTTTTTTGTGTCCACCTTGATTCCTTTGCTTCAAATTCTGTGTCCCAACATAATGCCTTCTTGGACCATCAAGTGGCTTTTCTACCAATTGAGCTTCAAATTAGTTTCTATGCATCATTGAAGTACTTGCCTCAGATGGTTCAAGCCTTACTTAAAAGTGGTACCATAGGTAGAGAAGTCATCCATAAAGATCTCTATCCCACTACTAATTTCTTATTGAAAGATGTTGAGAACTAAGCATTAAAAGGTAGAAGGGACATTACATAGACCAAAAGGTATCTTTCTATATGCAAAAGTCTCCCAGAGACTTATGAATTTATTTTTGGCCTAGTCCTCAAGTGTAATTTGGATTTGGTTATATATACTATAATCATCTAGGAAACTCTAATAACAATGCCCTACTAGAGTATCCAACACTTGATCAATGAATGAAAATAGAAAATGATCTTTAAAAGTTACCATATTTAATAGCTAAAAGTCTATGCAAACTCTCCATTTTCATCCTTTCTAGAATGAGTGGGCCAACTCATTTTCTATCTATAGCTAGATAGATGAACCCAACCTTGAGTAGTTGTTCAACCTCCTTCTTGATAACCTACTTCAATTTGGAGTTCAATCTTCTATGTAGCTGCCTCTTCGACTTGATGGAGAAGTTTGTATACATGCAGTATTGGCATATCCATGAATCTATTTCTATAAGTTCATGATATGACCAATAAAAGATTGTTGGAAACTTGTTCATCATGTTTAATAGCTTTAGTTTTTATTCTAGAGCAAGTTCGACATTGATGATTATCAGCTTTTCATAATTAAGAAAAGCATATCCCATAGTTGCTAGTAAAACCTTTAGTTCAAGGGAATCTTTCTTAAAATGATTAGGGATCTTTAACTTTCCCTAATCCATTTCACTTTATGTGTGAGGAAGTTGGTGATGAATTTGCTTCATTTTATACATGTTTTCTATATATGTGCATATGAGGCTCTCTAATGGTTCCATGTGCATTGTGGAGTCAGCTGAGTGACCTATTATCAGCCACTAGGTATCTTCTTGCTTTGTTGTTGCTACATATAGGTACTTTTGAATAAGTTGTTTTAGCACATTGATTGCATGCTTGGATTGATGTATCTTTGATTATCCATATTTTTTGCATGCAATGGTAAGTTGTATCACTATATGCGATGCATGGAACTCTCGTCTTCTCTATCTTTTCAAATTCATTTTTCTTGGATATTACTAAGAAAAGATCTTGAATCCCCATCTTCACATCAATCATACTTACCCATGTCCTTCCCATAATGATAGGGAATTTCCCCTTATAATCTTCCACATAAATCATAAGGAAATTTGTAGGAAAAGACCATCCATAGATGGTAGTCACAATGTCCTCCACTAGCCTTAGAGGAACAATGATGGACCGATCTACTAGCTTAAGTTTGATATTTCTCTTCTTCATAGGAGGTAGGTTCTAGGTCTTATACATTTCTTGGGAGATTAAGTTCACCCTAGAACTTGAATCCAATAGAGCCTTACATGGTTCATTCCTTGTAATCTGTAAATAAATGAGGGAACTTCCTAGATCAGATTGATTCATTGAAAGGTGTCTAGCCTTTATCCAGTCTATGACAATGTGGGTTAACATAATAGTATGAATGTTAAAGGTCTTTTAGTTTGAATGTGGCTTAATGATACTTTTAGAGGTGAATGCGGTAGGCTTAACAAACATGGGTGTTGTGAGGGTTTTATGGGGCTATTGGTTCTAAAGAATAGTCTCTTACCAGGTTTTCATTTAGAACTACTCTAAGGGATATCCAGTTATATGTTTAGCATGCTTGTGGCATATCTTTGCTATGGTTGTAATGGAATTTCACCCTACCTAGATGAAGCAAGTGCAAGGGTATGATTTTGATTGGTGTAGGAGTTATTGAGGGATTTTGTCAAGGATGAAAGAGAAAAGGAAACTTCCCTCTTGGAGAAGGTGCTTTGTAGTATTCTAGAGGGTAGTAGTAGTAAGGAAAGAAAGCATGGCTAGAGGAGTTATGTAGGGACACATGCTATTGGACATAATATTTGTAAGGATCTGGCTAATTGTAGGGATATTGCTATCATGGTGGTGGCATCTCCCATGACTATGGATGTTTCCACTACTGATATTACTCTTGAGGTTGAAGAGATGTTCCACTTAGATAATACATTTTTTGGTGGAACTATTGCCTATAGTTGCCTTATGAATAAGGCAACCATTTTGGTGCTTTCCATTTTACAAACTTGGGATTCAATGCATACACCCTAGGCTCTTACAGATGTGACAACACTGGGCAACATCTCTTAGAAATGTTTATGTTGGTAAATCTCATAGCCATCATCATCTATTTCAAAACCTACAACCTCTTCAATAGTTATAGCTTTACCTTTGTTTTGATAATAACACTGCTTTGTCTCCTTCTTCTTTCTTCTTTCTTGGCCACTAATCCATTTATCTTTTTATTCATTTATAATTTTTAGAGCTATTTGGAACTTCTCATTTAAGGAGTCTCACATTTTATCTACCTTAGCTAATATTTTAGTGATAAATTTTTGTATCGACAAGGTTTTCCTTTGTACCACATTATCAAGTGATGCCTCCTACTTAGATTCACAAAAATGTACCTCTCTTTTGTGAATGGAGGGATCCCCATTATACTCTTCTATAGTTTCACACTTTTTCTAGTCTCTTTCTTCTTTAGCCCCCTAAACTATTAGCCTGTGAATTTGATGGGCCCACATCTCAAAAATTCTTTCTTGGGCATAGATCCAAATAGTTTTTCTTGTTTTATTTTTGAGACCATCTATAATATGGTGGAGTTGTTCCCTTTGGGAGTATTCATGATCTAGGTATTGGTGCAATAGAGAGTAGTACCTACTTAGAGCTACATCAAAGGACTCATGATTTCCATGTTTCCATCCTTGGATCTATCTTTGCAAGTTAGACATTTTGTAGTACATTTAGTACTTTTCATTGAGAAGCCTCATATCACACTTCCATGTGTTGATCTTTCTTTCATTAGGCATCGATGGGCTAATAATCTGTGTAGGTGTAGCCTTGGACTTCGTATTCTAGGCTAAATACAATAATGGCTAGCCTAATGAGATTGTTCATTAACATGGAAGAAAAAAATCAGAAATTTTAGAAATTTTAGAAAATAGATCTTGTGCATCAAGGAAAAGAATGGGCAACCCCTTTGCTCAGTCTTCATGGGAGTGGGTTTCTAAAGTTTTCCCTTTGTGCAAGTTTTCCCATGAGGATATCTTGTTCGGTTTTCTGGCCATCCCATCTATTGACCTTCAGTTTCATTGGGAAGTTATTAGACCACTCATTCTTTACTATATATGGAAGCGCAGATGCACTGCTCTTTTCCAAAACACTGATTTGTCTAACTCTAACCATTTAACTATTATGGAAAAATTTCAAATTCTTCGTCTTCCCCATCTCGATCTGCTACATCGGAGTGTCTCATCATAATTTTGAGCATTTTTAGCTTTAGGTAGTCCCCTGGTTTTATTAACTCACAGTTCCTAGTGACTCCTAGCATGAGGTTGCTCTTTGAAATGTACTCCCACATCATGTGAAGGTTTATGTTTCAAGATGTTTTCCTTCAACATCTACATTTGAAATTGTTCTTCTCCCTATTTAACCATCAATATGTTCAGATGTTGATCATGTACTTAATCTCATTTAATTAATAAAATTCTCTTTTTGGGGTCCAACACCCCCCACCCCCCCTAAGTGCAAGGTGAATAAATAAAGGTTTAATGATTAACTATTTAACTGCTCATATATTCTAGTGACCAATTATCCTAACATAAGTAGTCATTCCCACTTACTATATGCATTTAGAACTATTATTAATGCTACTGAGTTATCAAGTGGCAATTATAAAGTGTACCAAATAGCCACTATTGAGATTACCAGGCACTATATGTTATGCTCGACGTGGTCATGCTTATGTGTTCATGATTAAATGCACTAATTACTTAAGATGAAGAATGTAAAGTGCATTAAAAGTAAAGCTAAAATAAGAAAGATTAAATTATCCAAGTTATTCAATGAATGTTAGAAATTTCATCTTTATTTTTGTTCATGCCAAGGTGTTTAAGTACATGATGCTCAAAAAAAAATCCATATAATCTCTTTGATTCATAATGTAGGCACTCAGAGGAAAATATTCTAACTCTAGAGAAATCAAACTACAAGAGCTTCATTACACTATGGACTTAACATCCCATAAATGTAATTAGTGTGGATCTTTTGGTGTGTTAAAACATTAAGGAAAATGGAGTACAAGGATGCTTGTGTGATTGTTATGTTTACAAGAGCAAGAGTAAAGGACTCAAGGACTCACAAGAATATGAAGAATTCAAGCAAAATGTGTGTTTTTTTAGGATGATTCTTGGAGGTCTTGGCATGTCTTGAAGTGTTTCTAGCTCATTTTGATGAGTCTAGTAGGTTATAAGATCTATGGGGACTTGTTTGGAGGCATTCAGAGCCTCCCAACATCAAAATGAGTAGCTTCATTTTTGGCTTCTATAGAAGAGATGTTTTTCAAAAATAGTAGATGTCTTGCTAGAATTGAAGACCTAGAAAGATATCTCTTAGAAATAGCAAGATGTCATTTTGAGATAAAGACATCTTTTATGAGGCAAAGACATATTTACAAAATGAAAGCTAGTACCATAAGGACATCTTCCACAAGACAAAGACATCTTCCAAAATAGAGACTTCACAAAGATGTCTTCCCAAAATTGAAGAAAAATTCAGAGAGATGCCTCAAGCATGAGAAAGATGTCTCCCATGATAGTTAGTGACTATATCCTATGAAACACTCCAAATTTTTAGGGCATCCTTGCTTCACCAGGCCGTTGCAATTCAGGCAGCATTATGTCACTTCGGCAAGAAGTGGATGTTTTGAGTTTAGGCTGTGTGTGCTTTGGCAAGTTTTCTAGCTGGGTAATTCATCCAGTTGATAGCCTACTCAAAAACTATGTGGAGAGTTGTTAGTGGTGCTCAAAATGCACAAAACAATTTGGCAAGTTTTCTAGTCAAGGATTTTGCTATGCTACACCATGCTATATAGTGTACCAGGCTTTGGGAGATAGTTGTTCAAATAGTCAACCATAAATTGTTGCAAGGCAAGATGCTACGCTATGCTACGCAGTGTAGCATAGCACAGTGAGAGTAAGACGGGAAGGCTTGGCTTACTTGGTGATTTCCAATTACACTGAGTTAGCACCTCTAGCCTTCAAAAATAGTTGCTTTGCTCAACTTCAAGTTCTTCACAATGGCTCCTTTACCAAAAAGTGGAAAACTTAGCAAAAAGTAGGCCATGTTGGCTGCTACGCTACGCTATGCCATGCTATGTAGCATAGCACAACATAGCAACTATGTGGGGATAACGAAAGACATCTCAAAGGGCAAGATCAACAAGTTCACTAGATTCATAGTGCAAAGGGCAAAGTTCACAGATTATCAATGTTTTTGTGACTAAGGCTAGCTGCTACGCTATGCTACACTACATAGTGTAGCATAGTGTAGAAAATATGCAATAAATAGTTAGCTTACTTCAAAGGTTTCCAGCACATGCAGCAGGACACAACGCAAGTTTTTACTTCAAACTAGTGGCTACACTATGCTACGCTACATAGTGTAGCACGGCGTAACAAGTTTCCATGTTATGCCCACATGCTACGCTACAAAGCATAGCATAGTGTAGTAGACAAGTATGACACATCAATGCACTTCAGCTAATTGCATCATTGGTACACATCCCCAAGCTCTAATGGTGCAATTACAATGTGGTACGTTTAGAATTAGAACATGGTAGGCTCATCCAATGGCTAGGCATGTCCAATAGTCATGCATGTCCATGCAGTGAAGACAAGTCAACACAGGCCTAGGACATGTGGCATCCAAAACACATCTTTCGTGTGTCCTTGATCCTATAAATACTCTAATGAGCAATGCTCAGAGGATCCTTTTTTCTGATCTTTTCCAGTCAACTGGCTAGAAAACTAGTTGGCAATAAAGCAAGAAAATTAGGATTGTATTCCTGAGCATTGTAAACACCTTGTTTGATACTGTAAATAGTTGACACTCCCATTTGGCATTTTGGTCTGTTCTTTCCTGCTATCCTCATAGCATTCTGCATTATTGACTCCCGAGTCCGCATTCAAGTATACAACTATCTCACTCTAAACGTCTTGGTCACTCTTGGGATCCCTACGCCCCTCAACACCATGCAACCAATTGTATCCACATTGACAGAGTGAAGTCACATTCTTGAAGCGATGGATTTTTCTAACTACATTTTACTTTGGTTTCTTTCTTGCTATCGCATGTTTACATCATTTTTCGCTATCATTTTATGCTATAAGTGTCTCTTTCAAATTATCCCTTTACGAAAGTTTATATTAACACTAACTAAGTCCTTGTATGATGAACTAGACTGTTTAGGGTACCCTGTTTCCATTTTATCTAGCATGACCCTCGCACAGATCTGGGATTAAGACTGTCATGACTGACAAACTCTCAGTGATTTCCAACCACTGACGTTTTTGGTTGCAACAATTTTTTGGTGCTAGAAGGAGGGTCCTTTTAGTGCCCTTTATGGTAGTCCTATAAGCATTCTACACCTTGACATGTGTTAGCAAATGTAGTGTAGACTGGTCGCTTCGACGGTTCCTCCGAAACCCTGCAGGACATAAAGCCTCTAATCGCCAGTTGACTTGCCTATCTTATGATAGTCTTGCACGTGCTCTATACCCTATCATGCACTAGCGTAAACGTGACACCCTTTTGTAGTTTTTTACGCATCATGTGGTACAGATCGGTCACTTCGACAGTTCCTTGGGAACCCTACAAGACATAAAACCTTTTTGATTGCTTTTCAATCTCTTTGTTTTTCTCATTCGCAAAACTATTTAGCTTTCCAATTTCTTTACTTTTTTCTCATTTGTAGAACCATTTAGCTTTGTAACAATGGATTCCTTGAGCATCATTACTAACACCTTCAATGTTGAGGTTCCCATCATGGTTCAAGGCATCACTGGTGCCGAACAACCACTGAACCCGATGCTGGAAACACATTGATCCCTTAGGATTCAAAATCGAGGACATGAGGGCTTGACCCAGCAACATGAACGCTACAACTTCCTCTATGCAAAGGTGTAGGAAAATCTGCCCCTAGATGTGCACAAACTCGAAGACAAACGTAGCTTCGAGTTCGCTTACTACGATGGGAAGGAGTTTGTTCCCACTCTCGGTGCTTCCATCCCTTTGACACAGATGAATCAATGGCTTCTAGACTAGCTGATCCAGTTGGTTAGACTTAGGGAGTAGCAGGACATAGCGTCTAACCATGATGACACCTTCCAAGATGGACAAGAGGAACTTGATTCCCAATCCGACGATGGAGGTCAAACCAATCCTACTACAATACCTCCTACCCAATCTTTTTGGACCAACCCATTATCTGTTGCCACTGCCTTCATAGTCACGCCTATGTTTTCACAGCCTACAATCACATCTGCAATGGGTAGCCATGTCGACCCCTCAGTGTATCAGCGCCCGTTTTCCCATGTTTCATTTTCAGCCATGATTCCTTTGCAAATTGTTCACTAGTCCATTCCTGTAGTGCATCACATGCCAATCACGGCTACCCTGCCACATGTGCATACCGTATCGGCATCGCAACCATATGCAGCTTCTACTTATATTCCCACATTTACGTCTATCCCACCATTAATGATGGGCCTAGGCCTATCAACATGGTGGACCCCATTATCTATTCCCCCTACTACGCTACCATCGCATGTGTCTCACCACGTTCCCCACTAGGCCTACCAAACCCTACAGATGGTACAACCTAGCATGGGAATATGGTCTTTTCCACCTCACACACAAGCCTCCCATTCTATGGCACAACCCACGATTGTTGCCTCAATAGCACCACCTACCAAGTGGTGGACAACGTAAGTGGCGCCCTTCACAAGGGCCACCCCAAAGATACCGTTGGTGGGTCACACTGCTGCCCCCACCACCCCATAGATGGGAGCTATCTCGATAGTTCCCCAATTGTCCACATCATCCCAGGGTCTGGACCAAGCATTCCAGCTTATCCAGACCCTCGTCGAGAAAATAAAATGCCTCAAGGCTATCGGTTTTGACATGATACAAGTCATGGACTTTTACCAGGATGACCCCATTAGCCCCGTAATCCCCGCACTGATGCTACCCCTAGGGATGTCCCTTCCACACTTCACAAAATTTGATGGGGAGGAAGATCCCAACACACATCTTGTTACCTTTAGGTCTAAATCCCTTTTGTTTCAACAATGGCCACACATGATTATTCGTGTCTTTGCTATGTCCCTAGCTGGGATAGCTTTAGATTGGTTCTTGCGCTACCACGCTCATCTATTTCAACTCTAGAGGAGCTTCTAACCCAGTTCGTGATGCACTTCAAGTATAACTTGAAGCCATAAATCACATTGGATTAGTTGATGAGCGTGAAGCAGGATCCTCTGGAGCCGGTCCAAAAGTTCATGTAGCATTGGAGCGCAACCCTTAATGAAATTCGTGAACCCATCATGGAGGCCCACCTGCTAGCCATCTTTAAGGGCATAGTGAATGACTTCATCAAGTCTAAACTGTACTACCTCGCTCCTCACACTCTTAGTCAAGCCTTCACTCGGACTAAGAGCATACAGGATGTGGCCGAGGCGAGCAAAGACCCTGCCTATGTTGCTTACAAGAACACCTTTACAAAGAAGGATAAGGGTAAGGCCTCAATAGCCATGGTGGCCACTGTGGCAACCAAAGACAAGCCCAAACCTAATAACAATGGTAATAAGAACAAGAAGAAATTGGCCACACCTGTAGTTAACCCCATGCCCAAGCAGGGTTGTGCACTGCAACCTACCATACCTATGCCCGAGACATCTACACAATCCAAACCAAACTTCGAGCATAAAGATTGTTCCAAGTATACCCCACCTCCTCTCAGGCCTTCAGAACGTTTGAAGTAGCTACTAGTAGTGGGGCACATCAAACACAAGCAAATGTCAGAGGAGAGAGTCAGGAAACACCAGCACTACTACGAGCTCCTTAGGAACCCCTCCTTGGCCTTTCCCAATGAGGTCCTAGTTCCTAAGGGTTTCAGGTTGGATTGATTCTATGACTATCACCAATAGTATGGTCACAATACAGATTATTGTCTAGCATTGCAGGATGACATCCAGAGGATGATTGATCAAGGAAAACTGGTGTTGGACGAAAGTAATCCAGTACTTCCCTAAAAATCAATCCCTACACATCTACATAGACCCCCTCAATGCTAACAATGCTAATTATGTTATCAATGCCATCAGTATTGATAGTGATCCTTGGCCACCCCAGCAGCCATTCGTGGTCCATGTGCCCCAGCATAGTGCACCGATGCCACTAGTAACCGTTTGTCCTGAGGATTCCTCCTTGGGCATCCATCCCAATGCCACCTATTAGAAAAACTACACCACCTTGCCTGTTAACACCGTTAGCTCTATTTGTCATTAGGGGGTCAACTCCTTCAATAGCCTCCATCCCGCACAAGGTAGCCACACATCCTTCTCATCCTAGAAAATGAGAAGTGTGTTTCACAGGTGAGACATCGAAGGGAAATACCATCCCAGGTATTTCCAAGCCTACGTCTTCACCCCCTATGTCTACGCCCTCATCACCAAAGAGGGATGTTGTGATAACCACACAGTTCACACCACCCCGCCAAAAAGGGTCTGAACCCAGATCCAAAACTGCCCCTCCTCAGGAAATTTATCTCTTGGGACAAATAGAAGAGAAGAAAGGCAATAAATAGGGGGGTGGTCAAGACCTTCTGGATGCCCTCTCTCAGGTCAAACAAGCTCTGAAACAAAAAAACATTACGTTGAGCTTGTATGACCTAATCATGACATCCATCCCACACCGTGAGGCTCTAGTCCACATGTTGACAGTGATTCTGGTCAACGAAGACATGCCAACGGAAGAGGAAGCGATCCACTCGGTCATTCTTCCCTTCGCACCTAAAAAGCCAGAGCCATCCTAATTGAATTTCAATGATAGTTCCATTAGGGAAGATCCTGAAAGGGGTTAGGTGACTACAACATCCCTATTCATCACAATTTAGGTCAGCCAACACCGGATCTGGAGGGTACACATCAATGATGGGTCTGCCACCAATGTCATCCCCTTCCCTATTGTGGATAAGTTGGGCCTGGTTGACCAGATCAAACCCACAATGACATCATGTTTGAGGTCATTTAATGGGGCACGAGTCGTGGTGAAGGGCACAGTCCACATAGACTTTGTGGCAGGGGACCAGTTCCCCACAAATGCAACATTCATCATTGTTTAGGAAATGCCCAGGTTTAACCTGATATTGGGGAAATCATGGTTAGTGTAGCTCAGGGTTGTCTCCTCACCTATACACCAGGAGATCCATCTACCTTATGTAGGTAGGGAGGTGGTGATCCATGGTGATGAGGTAGCGACATAAGAAATCCACAACGTAGACATGGAACAGGGCTCAGAGGTTGTAACCTCTGAGAGTGAAGTGCCTATCGTAGCACACATTGACCATCCAACAAAGGAATCAGCTCAGCAAGCCAATTCCCAAAATGAGAGCGCATGGGCTGAGTTTCCCTTCCAAGCAGGGGGCAATGATGTAGCCGAAGGCCTTGGCAAAGCATCTCAACCTTATGTCTCACTCAACCTGCGATGGGTCAAGACATAGCTTCGCATAGTGTAGCAACCCCACTGCTTCTTGCTCAGTTTCCCACCCTTGCATATTTGTTGCCCTTTTGTTTTGCATCTATGCTAGTTGCTAATTAGCCATTTTCCAAATCGTTAGCGTATCACCCTTTAACATGCGATAGGACCGAAATGGCCTAAAACTAGCAATGGCCTGAAATGGCTTAAAACTATGTTATGCCATGGCCTGAAATGGCCTAAAACTAGCGATGGCCAGAAATGGCCTAAAACTAGTAGGGACCTAAAGTGACCTAAAACTATCACAAAAGAGCAAAATTTTAGCATGACATTCAGCATGTACGCAATGCATAAGTTAGCGTGGAATCAATTCACCTCTTTATTCAAAATTTTTGTCTTCTAGACAATGTTTGCAAAAATTTTACAAAAAAAAATTCCCATTCCGTCATGGGTTGTCTCTGCCTACATCATCTTCCCCCTTCTACATTACCTTTCCCTGCATTGTCCCCTATTGCCCCTTCATTCCTTCCCGCTATAGGCCCCATGCCATCATCTGGAACCTACATCATAATGATGAAGTAATCAGCTAAGGAAACGCATGGAAGTTATAACTTTACTAGTCCAGGAAGACCTTAAACTAGCAATCTTAGCATAGCAACAATTTTAATGGTCTGGAAAGACCTTAAACTAGCAATCCTATAGTAGTTACAACTTTACCGGTTCGGGAAGACCTTAAACTAGAAATCTTAGGGTAGCAACAATTTTAACAGTTTGAAAAGACCTTAAACTAGCATTCCTAGCATTTCACTCTATTCTTAAGCTAATAGTTTTGATCGATTTTAATCTGTTACACGTACGCAGTCTGCAATGACATTAAACTAGCAGTTTCATCTTTTTGCATCGGCGGTTTTGCATGTCTTAGCAGTTTCGCATTCTCACATCGATAGTTTTATATTTTTTTATAGTTTTGCATCTTCATGCCTTAGTAGTCTACCATGACTTTAAATTGGAAAATTTTAATCTTTATATCATACTTCGCTAGTTACATCTCATCGTTGTTTTGCAAACTTTCATTATACACGAATACTGCAAATAGGTGCCTCTTAACCAGACTCTCATTTCATCTTGGTAGGTTGAGTACAAAAATGGAAATCCATCATGATCTTTCCATGCCTTTAGCTTTATTTGGTCCACATGGCATGCTCGCAAGACAACTGAACCCAGACTTGATCGACTAGGAATCAACCATAGCTAGCACCATAGCATCTTTAGAAACATCCCCAGACTAGCCCGAGCATCTGGTCCAAACCCTAAATCTAGAGGCCAGGGAGGTAACTGAGGACCCTCTCGTCGAGATGCCTATGACCACATCCAAGGGGAAAGTAAAAATGTTAAAACTTAGTTTCCTCTTAGATGTGTAGACACACGAAGGTGTGGTCAAAATCCTGCAAGACAATATTAAGGTCTTCGCATGGTCATACAACAACATGCCAGGTTTAGATCTGAGGCTGATACAACACAACATCATCCTAGACTCGCACATGAAGGCAGTCAAGCAGAAGGCTCATAAGGTTAAGCCAAAAATTGCACTAGCTGTAAGGAATGAAATTACCAAGCTATACCAAGCTGGTTTCATCTGTGCAGTTGATTATTCGAAATGGGTGTCCAACATTGTTCTGGTTTCCAAGAAAATGGGAGGAATACGAATCTATATAGACTTTTGGAATCTAAACAAGGCAACGATCAAAGACAATTTTCCACTTCCAAGCATCGATCAACTCATCAACACTACGGCTAGTCATGCTCTTTTATCCTTCATGGATGGTTTCTTCGGCTACAACCAAATTCACATCAACCCAGAGCATCAGCTAACAACAACCTTCATGACCCCATGAGGTATCTTTTTCTACACCATGATGCCTTTCAAGCTTAAGAATTTCAGGGCAACCTACCAACGAGCCATGACCTACATCTTTAGTGACTACATCCTAGAAATGCTAAATGACTACATGGATGATATAACAGTCAAGTCCAAAGAGGCCGCTGATCACCCACACGATCTAGGGGTAGTCCTCAAGTATTGTCAAATGCATGATTTGCGCCTTAATCCTAAGAAGTGTGTCTTCGGGGTGAGAATCGGATGCATGTTAGGGTTTGTAGTATCATAGGCTGGAATATAGGTGGACCCTAAAAAAGTTAAGGCCATCGTCAACCTGGAACCTCCTACAAACCTTAAGGAATTGCATGGTTTGCAAGGTAGGATAAAGTTCATCCAAAGGTTTATAGCAAGGTTAACTGACAAGTTATACCCCATGCAACATCTTCTAAAGAAATGGATTAACTTCGAATGGACAACCCAATGTTAACAAACCTTCGATGAATTGAAGAAAGAGGTTCTGCACCTCCCAACTATACATCTACCATAGAGGGACAAGCCTTTCTTCATCTACCTCGCCACCTCTGACACATCTATCGCAGCACTGTTATGTTAGAAATGAGATGACGGATCTGAGATACTAGTGTATTATTAGAGTCATGCATTAATAGCATAGGAGGAAAAATACAACGAAGTAGAGAGGAATTTCCTTACCTTAGTATTTGCATTAAAAAAAGTGGAAGCATTACCCATTTCACAGTATAATTAACATTATCTGCAAAAGTAACATACTCCGGGCTATCAGTAATAACCTATATGAAAGTAGTAGGATAGCTCAGTGGAAAGCAATAACCATGGAATTCGACTTGCACTATGTGAGCCAGTCATCGACTAAGGGTCAAGCCATAGCGACGCAACTTACAACCTTACCCATTGACGACCGCAAAACCATAGATTCCAAGTTTAAAAATGAGCATGTCAGCACTACCAACGCCATCCCATCACTCCTAGAAGATACTTTACACTTTGATGGTGCCTCAACCACGTGAGGGGGTAGTGTAGTTGCCATCATTACATTCCCCTCTAGGTAAATGCACCTATTTGCTTATCATTTTACGTTCCCTTGCACCAACAATGTGGTAGAATATGAGGGGCTACTCAAAGGCCTCTTAGCTACCCAAACACTACGCATCCAACACCTGGCGATTCGCGGTGATTCACAACTAGTTGTGAATCAAATCATTGGGGTGTATACCTGCAAAACTATGCATCTACAACCCTATTGTGGCCTAGCAAAAATCTTGCTCAAGTAGTTTGCAACCACAGATGTGCAACACATGCCATGCAATGAGAACACCATAGCAGATGCTTTAGCCACCTTTGCACTAAATATTCCACCACACTCGTTTGTAAGTTTGCCAACTTTGATTGTTGAATGTACTAAGCCTATCACTCAGGTGGGACATGTGGCCTCTATCAGTGTTGCAGATATCCAGGAGTGGTATGCTAACATTAAAGCCTACCTGCAACACGACGAACCCCTAAGCAAGCTGACATCTACTCAGAGAGATGTGATCCACAAGCATGTCCGACAATATACGCCCATGGGAAATGACATCCTATGCAAATGTTCCTATGACAAGATATTACTGGCATGCATGGGTAAGGAGTAGGCATGGAAGGTAATTAATAAAGTACATGAGGGACTGTGTGGTTGACACATAGCACCTAGGGCTATGACTGCGAAAATTAGACACCTAGGGTACTATTGGCCCCACATGGAGCACGATTGCCTATCAAAGGTCAAGACGTGTGACACATGCCAGAGATACTCAAATCTCATACATGTCTCACCTACAGAGCTACATTAAATATAGATCATGTGGCCTTTCCAGTGATGGGGACTATACCTCATAGGACCTATCATGCCCAAGTCCTCCACAGGGCATAGCTTCATCATCACCGTCACTAAGTATTTTACTAAGTGGGTGGAAGCTATCCCCCTAAGGAAGAAGACATCTCAACAAGTGAATGGGCAGGTGGAGGCTACAAATAAGACCATCATCAACTTGTTGAAGAGGATGCTTAGCAATAACAAGAGGTGGTGGCATGAGCAAATCCTCTATATTCTATGGGCCTATAGGATGACATGTAGGAGCGTGACGAGTAAGACTCCTTACAGTATTATTTATGGATCTGAAGCTGTGTTGCCTCTTGAGTTGTAGGTACCATCACTTTGAATGATCCTATCCGATGTCATGAGTGAAGCTTAGAATAACTAGTCAAGGATTATCAACCTTAGCTCAATAGAGGAGGATCATGCATAAACACTGAGTCACATAGAACGCTACTAGAGCAAGCAACAACAAAAAAACCATGTAAACCCACATCAACGGACAGTACAAAAGGGACACCTCATCCTCAAGGCTGTCCATGAACATGTGAGAAACTTCTTGCCCAACTGGAAAGGCCCATACATGGTCACTAAAGCCTTTGGGAATGGAGCCTTCAAGCTGGCGGACATGGACAACAACGAGTTTGCCAACCCAGTGAATCATTCGTACCTCAAGCCGTACTACATCTAAGCACATGGAGCAGAAGAGAAAACATCCACTACAACATAAAACTAGAAACAAATGTTCGCTATGACATAAAACTGGTATAGATCATCCACTACGACTATAAACTAGCACAACACATCCACTACGACGTTAAACTAGCACATACAGTCTGCTAGGATCTTCAACCAGCACAACGGTCTACTAGGACCTTAAACCAACACATGGTCTACCAAGACCTTAAACTAGGTTCATGAAACATCCCCAGCATGCATCTGCACCAAGTTCACATCAAGCGATCCTGCATAGTGTCGACATGGTGAGGGATGTTGCAGTTCTAGAATGCAGTTCACGACACAATGAGAACACAATCTAGAACATATGTAATGCTGCTACTCTTGG
Organism: Gnetum montanum; assembly: GCA_015680685.1. NCBI lineage: Eukaryota > Viridiplantae > Streptophyta > Gnetopsida > Gnetales > Gnetaceae > Gnetum > Gnetum montanum. The sequence goes on along the minus strand of MNCI01020791.1, from coordinate 21,046 downwards.
CACCTTGTTGATCCCCCAGAGATGTCGTATGACATCTCACTAACCCCCTGGACCTACCATCTCCATGGCCCGTCAGCCTGACGGTAGTTCCTTGGTCAATGCCTGCTGCTAGAGTTTCGATAGTATTATGGCCTAGCCACAATATTGTTACCCTCCAGCTCCTTGCCAACGTCTGGGCTCAAATGACGTTTAGCTATGTTGTAGTTGATCCCATAGCTGAACTAAGAATGCATGACTTTGGCAGGGATTCTAGAGCATTTTGCACTCACAGCAACTCCCTGCTCCTTCGACACCAGTTCCTCCATGTTGATGCTGCAAAGGCCACTACTGGTCTTCCTACTTTGGACACCATGCACCAACACTGATGTCCAAGAGCTTCAATAGCATCTATAGTAATAAAGACCTTTGCCCTTGCTTTGCATCATGGCTATTTCTTCTGGTTCACTCTCTATGTTTGCAGGGTGTGTTCCGGGGATGCGTCAGTTGAAGGTGCACCTCGCTACAATAGCAAATGCTATAGCATTGCAAAGTGATTGTCTTGACTGGCTTGGCTACTTCAAAGTGCATATCCTATCCCACCTTCTAAGCTTCTTCTCTTTACCCTACTTCTCACATCTATGATCCCTACTCACTCCCCCCTTACAAGCCTTTTCCAATGCTTGTTAAGTCCTCTCGTTTGCTCAACTGCAAAGCCCATGATGTGCGTAACACAGCTCGTCGCATGGGAAGCACCTGTAGGTAGGTCAAAGCCCCTGCATGAATGTAACACAACTCATCCAGGGAAAGAAGTACCTATCCTGCAGCAAGGTTGTTCGCAAATGTAAATGGAGAAATAGCAAAAGGTAGAAGTGTAAGAGGGTAAAAGCTCACATGCCTAAAACAAATGGCACATAAGCTACTTCGAAATCACCCTCCTCAAGCGTTTCAACAAGAGGTTGAAGGTCAGCAAAAGTAAAGATGAAAATGTGAACAACTCCCTCATGAGCACTTCGACAAGAGACTTTGCTAAACCTCATCTTTGCCCTTTTTCTGAACCTCCTTCCTCCCTGCTTAGCCCTTTTCTCCTACAAAAACCAATGTAACACTCTCAAGCACAGCTAAGCAACATCTTGATGATCACTGAACAACAATGTTAGTGTTCTGTCTTCCGTGGTGTTTCGTATTCTTTGTCAACATCTCTCAGGCCCATCCTCCAAATGTCAACAAAGAGGGGCCAATGAAACACTCCAAATTTTCAAGGCATCCTTGCTTCACCAGGCTATCGTAATTCGAGTAGCGTTATGTCACTTCGGTAAGAATTGGATGTTTCAAGTTTAGGTTGTATGTAGTTTGGTAAGTTTTCTAGCTAGGTAATTCATCCAGCTGACAGCCTACTTAGAAACTGTGCAGAGAGTTGTCAGTGGTGCTCAAAATGTGCAAAATAGTTTGGCAAGTTTTCTAGTCAAGGAGTTTGCTACGCTCATTGTACAATCATTTTGTAATCATTTGTATTTTCTGTTTCTATTCATTGTATCATTATTTGATTATTGTAAAGTGTTATGTACCTCAACATATAAGGATGAGCAAACTAAGTTACATTTATTCCTTGTAATTATTCTTTCTTATTGCCCTATGGGATTGATGTACTTCTTATAAGAAGGCATCTTGCTTGAGCTTCTTAGGATCTTGTGGGATTGAGTTGTTGGTGTTGCGATACAACAATTCAGTGCAGAGCTTAAGATTGTAAAGTTGGTGGAAGCCTTAAAATCACATTTCCAAGCTTAATGGGACCTTACAAGGTTGAATGATTGGTGATACAGTAAAACACTATAGATTAGAGCTTGAAGACTATAAAAGGTGTGGATCTTCAATCACATTTTTAGAGCAACAAAGTCTAGAGGTGTGCTTGCAATCTATCATCTAAGTGTGGACTACCCTAGTTTGGGAATCATGTTAAATTTAGTGTGTGTGCTTTGTTGGTTTAAGATTTAATTTGGGGAACTTATTCATCCCCCCTCCCTTCTAAGTTCAATGATCCATAAGTGGTATCAAAGCTTGGTACTCTTGTGCTCTTCATCAATCTCCAAGAGTGAACAATGGAAGGGACTTTCAACACCAGATATACTTCATCAAGGAGACTAATTGTCTTTATCAACTGCTATATCAAATCTCTATATCATATCTTCCAAAATGGTAAACCTTTCATTCTATTTAGAAATAAAAGTATCTACTCTTGCAAGTTTAATAGTGTTTGTGATATTGATGAAAGATATGGAATATTTTGCAATGAGATTCTTTCTTTTCAAAATTTATGAATTAAGTTAAAAATATGCTTTGAATGTTACAAAAATGAAAAGTATAGTTCTTAATGATGAATGTTCTTATCTCAAGTAATAAAACTTAGAACTTAAGGTTGAGGTTCAAAAGCTAACCTATGTAATTGAGTAGATGAGCAAGAACTCTTTGTCCAATGATCAAAAGTAAGAAAATGGATGTCTAAGAAATTTCTCAAAAGAGAATTGATCCAATCAATTTAGAGGTAGAGAAAGAGGTAAAAATATTTCAAATTCTAATTTTGATATTTCTTCTATAGAATATTGGATATGTGATGGAAGAGGCCATTTGGTCTTCAAATGTCCCAATGATTACAGGTTTAAAGAGAATGACTATAGTGAAGAAACGAGAAGAAATAACATTCATCCAAGCTGGGATGATGGAGACCAAGGCAAGAAAGAGGTAGATGATCCCTCAAAAAATTCTAATCTCATCTATATGTCTCTCACAAATGATGATGTTGGCCTTTCTAATGTTGATGAATAATATGAGAATGAGGAAGAAAAGTGTGACCCATTATGTAAGTTGGAAAGTCTTTGTGTAAACTTAACTAAGAAAGTAAAAAATAAGGATCAAGATGTTTCTTCATTAAATTTAACAATTTCTGATCTTGAAAAAGAAATCTTAGACCTTAGGGTTGAGAATAAAGAGCTAATTGAATCTTATGAGTAGATTAAGGAAGAACTTGTAGATGTTAAACTTGTGAATGAAAGTCTAGTCAAAGGAAAAGAGTCCCTTCACATGGTTCTTTGATAAGGAAGAGGTTCACATGATAATAGTGGACATAGATGTGGAATCAATAGGCACTACATCTCAACCAAAGGCCACTTCAAAGAATGAGGAATCAATAGGCACTACATCTCAACCAAGAGAAGCTCCAAGGTATGATCATTTTAACTACTATAAGAAGGTGAGATTTGATTATTGTCATAAATTTTGGCATAAGCAATGGAAGTGAAATTTAAAATATTATCAAATGAGCAATGGTCATATCATAGGACTCCTTCATCTTATCCAAATATGCCTAGATAGGATTTTTCGTAGGTTATAAAGGATATGCAAACAAATCAAAGTGGAGTCAAGAAAGATTCGACAACTCACAAGAATGAGGAAGTTCAAAAAGTTTGGAGAGTCAAGAGGAAGGAACCTAAGAATGAGAAGACACTATCTAGGAAATTTGTGAAAAGGAGCCAAGTCTTGAAAATTGAAGAAGTTTGTGCAAAAAGAGAAACCTTGAAAGAGGAATCTCATTCTCTAGCACTCTAGGAACCTTAATTTTTAATTGCAAGCAAGGTAAGTCATGGTAAGTTTCTATCTTCTTTCTTGCTAAATTTTTTATCAGTATTTAATTTGGAAAGTCTAAATTGTTTTTGATGTGTGCTTATTTATGGAATGTTATCTCTATATCAACTCTTATAAGAGAAGATTTCTTTTAATTGTTTATGGTATCCTTTATATGATCATGATGGAATTAGATTTATGAAAGTCCATGGTGTGGTACTTGTAATGAAATTATTGTAAATTATCTTTTGGTTTCCTATCTTGGTTTTTAACCTTTAACCATTGCATGTAATTCTGGGTCTGAAAACCTTGGGATGAACTATTCATTGTTTATTATGCTTTCCTAATATATTAAAGCTCTTTTCTTTTGAATTAGTACTTTTGAAAAGCATTATTCTTGAATCTTTTAAAGATACATGTCTAAAAGTACCATTGATACTACTAATAGGAGACTCTAATCTTCATACTTGATCATATGATTGCTTTGCAAGAATAGTATCATGATGATAAAAGAGCCTTGTTAATCGCCTTTGATAAAAGAACTCAAAGGGAGCACAAAAATCTACATGTATGTAGGGAGAGTATGTTCTTAATCATCGTTTATCATACAAAAGGCCACTAGCATAAGTCATTTTATATCTCCATCAAAAGATACTTAAGCAATAACACATTCCACTTCATTCTCCCTCAGTTAGAAATGAGTAAGAAAGAGCATTTTCATTTGGTAATGTTGTAAAAGAAAACATTTATTTAAGAATTGTTAAAATCATTACTTACAAATGATCTTTATTGGTCAAAGCTCTTGAATTTTATATGCTATATAAACTTACTTTCGCTCACTCTATTAATGATTTAATATCTAACCTTTTGTATGTTGATAAATACTCACCTTAGAGATCTTTAGTACTCACAATGATAGATTGGAACTAGAAAAGGTGTTCATAATTTCTTTTGGTAAGTCATGATATATATATAAATATAAAGGAAAATTTTTCTTATTTTATGTTTTTTCTAAATGATTGGTTTTGTAAAGATTTATAGTGTATCACTTGTAATGATTTCTTGATTTCCATTCAATCTTGCTTAATTTGAAGTTCTTGTGATGATCTATTTCTATACTCATAACCTTTGGGATGTTTTTACTATTTATGAGATAAGACAAGGCTTTAAAAATTGCTATTAATATTTCTAGTTGAAATCCTTGATCTCCATAGTTCAACCTAATGTTGACCTAACATCATAGTGTTTTTGTGAGTTACAATATTTTCACATTGATCTTAAAGGCCCAAGAAAAGATACACATGTATAGGGGAAGCCTACTCATTAGCCATCTTCATCTTGGATGACACCAATGTAGGGGAAGTCTTTAGAGACTTGAGCCAAGAAACACTAAAATAGCAAGATATTACAAAATGAGTACAAAAGGGTCTTCAAGGGGCATTTTTGTATCTTGAATCTGTGTTCCTAATATCCTTTGGTAAAAATAAGGTATATGAGTTGTGTTTGAAAAATGATTGTGTTGTATTTTTTGTATTGCTTTAAACAAATACCTATCTATGCTTTTTCATGTTAGTTCTCTATCCTTTTGTAAATGTTAATAATTTTTGTTTAATAGATACAAGTGTTAGTGAGGCATTGATATGGACTACTTGTTCTTATCTTTGGAATAAAAATTATGTGTTTTTTAGTTATAGTTCATTTGTCTTGAACTGATAAGAGAAAATCTTAATGTAATATTAGCCCACCTACTTGATATTCATTCATAAGCTAAAATAAGAAGTACCTATTTTTGTAAAGTAAGTAGTTGACATTATGAGCAAGACCATGATGATGTTTTTGAAGTATTTATGATTTTGATTAAATCATCTATGGAATAGTTTGCCTTGAGATTAATAACTAAGAATTTGGCATGGCTAGTTTCAATTAGTATTGCTATACTACCCTAGTGTTTTGCTAATTTTTTAAAAAGGATGAAAAATATTAGAAAATGAAAGAACCATGCAATGAAAACTACTAATGACTTATTGATTTAGAGATAGGTTACTTGATCTTCAATTCCTATACTTCACTTGATGCCTTAAGTTTGAATATTATATGGAAGGCTTGGATTAGTTCTTGAAAAATTAAGGGGCACCTTTTCATGGATCTTAATGTTGATATATCTATGTTCCTTAAATTGATTCTCTTGCTTTACTATATATTTTTGGGATTATGTCATAATGTGTGATCCTAAATATTATCTAAAAATTATATCTCTTTTGCCTCAAGTTTGGGTACTTTATCCTTTTTATTGCTGTTCAAAAAGGGGAAGAGTAATATGGTTATATATGTATGATCACTAACCATTTTCTTAAGTTTTGAACATCAACAAAAATGGGGAGATTGTGGACCTTTTGGTGTGTCAAAATGTTAAGGAAAATGGAGTACAAGGATGTTTGTGTGATTGTTGTATTTACAGGAGAAAGAGCAAAGGACCTAAGAACTCATACGCAAATTTGGAATCACAAGGACTTAATGGAGCATGGATGAATATGAAGAATTCAAGAAAAATGTGTCTATTTTTGTTGAGGATGATTTTTTTGAGGTTTTCCCATGTTTGGAAGTGTTTCTATCTCATTTTGATGAGTCTGGGAGGTTATAAGATCTATGGGTGCTTGTTTGGAGGCATCTGGAGGCTCCTAGTATCAAAACAAGTAGTTTCATTTTTGGCCTCTACAGAAGAGATGTCTTCCAAAACTAGTAGACATCTTGCTAGAATTCAAGAATACCCAGAAATACATCTCTTAGAAATAGCAAGGCATCTTTCACAAGAAAAATATGTGTTTATAGAATGAAATTCAGTACCAAAAAGACATCTTCCACAATACAAAGACATCTTCTAGAATGGAGACATCAAAAAGACATCTTTTAGGAAATAAAGATGTCTTCCCAAAATTGAAGGAAAATTCAAAGACACATCTTAGGCACAAGAAAGACATCTCCCATGACTGTTAGTGACCATTGCCTAACTATTGCACACATTCCAAGAAGGATTTAGAAACACAGTAGCTATAAGAAGACTTGATGTGCATTGCGAAAACTACAAGTTTATTTATAATCATTGTACAATCATTTGTATCCTTTTTTTTCCATCATTGTATCATCATTTGATTATTGTAAAGTATGTTGTACCTCAATGTACAAGGATCAACAAGATAAGTTGCATTTATCCCTTGTAATTGTTCTCTCTTGTTACCCTATGGGGTTGATGTGCTTCTTGTGGGAAGGCATCTTGCTTTTGCTTGTTGGGATCCTATGGGATTGAGTTGTCAGTGCTATAGTACTTTGGTGTGGAGCTCAAGACTATAAAGTTTTTGGATGCCTTGAAACCACATTTCCAAGCCCGATGGGACATTGTGGGGTTGAGTGATAGGTGCTATGGTACAACACTTCATAGTGAGGCTTGAAGACTATTTAGGATGTGGATCCTTCAATCACATTTTGAGAGCAACAAAATTTGGAGGTGTGTTTGTGATCTACCCTCAGAGTGTGAACTAGCCATGTTGGGGAATCATGTTAAATTTAGTATGTATGCTTTGATTGTTTAAGTTTTAATTTGGGAAACTTATTCATCCCCCTCCTAATTTTAACAATCTACACTTGGTGCATGCATTTATATAGGCTTCACGTACATTAGTATTGATGCATGTCACCATGTGTTAATGGGGATGCATCGATGGGGCTACATCAACGCATGCCTATTGACACAACCTGGTTGATGATCCTTCATTAATGCTAAAGGACAACTAGAAGAGGTAGATATCACTTACATATATGACTCAAATTCTTAAATTTTCTCTTTCTTTTTACCTCAATAAATCTTGCTTATTATATAACTCAAGTTAGATTCACCTTATTAAATACCATTTGAGGCCATTTGTAGGCATATGTGCCTTTACGATACTAGAGATCAGTAAACCACCCAAAATGAGTTTACTACAGTTATTTCTTGTGGCATAATTGATTCCAATTTAGCTACAACAATCTTAACTAGTGTCAAAAGGAGGGCTAACCTTCATACAATAAGATTTCCATTTAGTGTTATAATTTGGAACTTCAACATTGTCCTATGTTCCTTATCAATCTATGCAACATCCATAACAACCTCCTAATTCATTTCCTTTAGTACGACTTATGTTCATGCAAGGAGAATCACCAATTCAATAATAGTAGAAGAATGTAACAAGGATTTTTAATGAAAAAGGAAAGGATCCTACCAAAAAATATGATCCTAAATTAAAGAAATTTCCTTTTTAAGAATGAGTTTAGAGAATATTGGTAGGACTAGGACTTCATCCAACCCTATGAAGTGAGACACAAATGGGACTCCAACTTTAGTTGCTATCATATGAAGTTCTTTTACAAAAACCATGCTTCGACAAAAATAAAATAAGAAGTTATCATTGTCATGCTTACTCATAATCCATTGGATTAAAGAAGTTACAAATAGTAGGGAATACTTTCCAAAAATAAAACAAATCCTAGAATTCCCTTAATCTACATACAAATAGTAGGGAATACTCCATGTCAATCTTTTTTATATTTAGGCTCAGGAGTAAATCTTATCTCTCAAGATATTTATAAAGCCTAGAACTTTCCATGAAATGTAATATCAAACTAGAGATTATAGATCAATCTATATTAGTTCCGCTTAGATAGGTAGATGTTGTAACCTTTATAAGTGGATGATAATGCCCTACAAATGTTATTTGTAGGTAATTCATGTTGGGTAGAATAAGAAAAAAATCATTATTAGTATAGGATGAGTATGTCTTAGTATGATTTATGCTAAGCTATGGATTAAACACTTATCCTTGAATGTTTCAAAGGGAGATAAAAGAGGAGCTTTACAAAGACAAAGAGTTCCATGCATTACGTACAATCATATAGGGTGCAACTACGTGTAGAAATTAGTAATAGTCAAGAAAAGAAGCACCTTATCATGCAAAACATGTATAGAAGATATATGTATACAACATTTCTTGTATGATGTATGCATAAAATAGGAATATATTTAGTGACTTACAAATGAGAAAGAGTGCAATTTCAACATATGCATGTAACCAATGGAATGGGCCTACATAGAAGAAACAAGTAAGATAGAGTGATTAATGAAGAAAATTTTCCAAGTATAATATTAATAATAAGAAGACATGGAATGGGAAGGGTTAGAAATTCTAGATAAACTAGAACTTAAAAAATTACTAGACACTCTAGAATATGTTATTCCTTTATAATGAAAAATTGATATTCATCAACATCAATCTTAGTAAATATAAAAAATAAAGATTATTTGAGATAGTAAATAAATAATCCATAGTGTTCACATGGTCAGATGATGAGCATCAAATCTATACAAACCCTATTGTCAAGCCATGCCACCATCCTTATCGATGATTGAATTCAAAGTTAAAGAAAGTGGTAAAATAAGAAATTGAGAAGTTACTCAAGGTAGGATTCATTTAGTTGATTATAGATAAAGAATGTGTTAGCCCATTAATAATTATTCTAGAAAAGATTTGTAATTGGATGATTTGCATTGATTTCTGATTATTGAATGTGGAAACTTTTAAAGACCGCTTTTCTTTACAAGTTGTTAAGCAAATGCTATATTCCATTACAAGACATCAATACTATAGCTTTTTGGATGCATATAATTCATTTCACATGACATGAGAATATCAATAAAGACCACATTCACTATTTCATGAAGAGTATTTGCATATCAACAAATGTCATTCGGTGTTTATAATGCTCTTACCACTTTCTAAAGACTAGTTGTCAATATATTCCAAAAAAATATTTAACAATGAGGTAGAAGTTATCATAGATGATTTTTCTACATACAACTCTAAATTTAAACAAGATTTATACTGCTAAAAGAAAATACTAAAAATATGTATTAAAATAAACTTAAAGCTTAATTGGTAGAAAATCCACTTAATGATCCAAGATGATATTGTTTTAGGGCACAAGGTTTTATTAAAAGAAATCTATGTAGATTGATACACAATTAGATTCATTTCACATATTATCCATAGGTCACAAATAATTAAGATGTTAAATATTTTATTATTCATAATGGATATTATCAAAAATTTATAGAAAATTTATCAAAGATTGCAAAGTCACTAGTAGAAGAAACCAAGAAACATGCACCATTTATTTACTTAGATGAATGTGAAATTACATTTGAGAGTTGATGAGACGCGGTTCGCGCAGGCCGTGATATCGCATTCCCCGCGATATCGCAGCAGTGAAATCGCATCTTCCCCTACGATATCGCGTATGCGATATCGTAGTCTGTCACCATATCTATAAATAAGACATGGCTCTCCCTTGTTCGGAATCCCAATTTTAGAGTAGCAAAGCTCTAGCAGTTTGATCCCTCCAGAGTTAGATTTTTTCCCGTGTCTGCCCGTAGTGTGGTGAATGTAATTGTACAGTGTCTTTATTCGAGTGTGCCGTACTTGGACACGCACATGACCGGAAATAAAGATCGAGATTACTTCATCATTGCAGCATTCACTTAGTTTATTTATTTGTTATTTATTTAATGTTATTTATTGCTTTCGTAGCGCGGTGTGAGTACGACTTGGCTCTGAGCATCCACGGGTGTGTACGGCTAGTCAAGGAATTAGTTACTCATCGCGATTAGTCTCCCATCCTTAAACTCCTAGAAGCGGAACGAGTACGACTTGGTTGTGAGCATTTAAGTGTGACCAGTTGGTAGCCCAGTGGTGTAGCTAGGATCTACGCTTGGAAACCCAGTGGCGTATTTGGGGTCTACACTTGGTAGTCCCAGTGGTAGTCGTGCACGAAGTCCAAGATGTGCACGGTTGATCAAGGCATCGGTTGCTCGTCGCACTTAGGCTAGATTAGATTTCTTACCCTATCCCTCCTAGATTAGCTTAGTTAGTATTATTTTCCATTGCCTTCAAGAGTAGCATAGATTAGGAAACACATCATACTCCTCATCTAGACTAAACCATACATGACATATGCAATACTAGTCTAGGTGGGAAGACAACGAACTGCAACCTAAGGCTAACTATCTAGATGCCACAACTAGTCCATCTATGGAGTTCGACCGTCTTGCGTGTGCGACGCTCGTTTCGTATGGTTGAGTGTAGGGGTACCTCGCCACTCATCATTGGTGCCGTTGCCAGGGATGGTGCTAGTTATATAGATTAGTTATATCATACAAGGTTGTTTTAAAGAACTTAATTATATATCTCTTAAAAAGAAGAAATTATAAAAAGTCACATAAATTCACACACAACAATGCCTCTCCTACAAGATGATAATAATGCCACACTTAGTGAGGAAGTTCATTGGAGAACCAATGAGCTATATGACGATGAAGGTTGGGGTATACAGCCTGAAGTGGGAGATTCCTATAAGAATGAACAAAAACAACGTCATCACAACGCATGAAAGCCTAACTTACACGATGACGATGAACCCCCACTGGCCACTACAAGCCTAACGCAAATACAAGAGGCTGTTCGAATCTCACGTAGGCATCGTAAAGAGAGCCGACTATGCAGGCTCGATTTAAATAACTTTCCAAAATTTTTAGGAGGCTATGACTTAGATCCGCATCAACATTTACTAGCCTTCTACGATGCCTGCACATGGAATAACATTGATAACAGTTGGCAAAAACTGAAGCTCTTTCCTATGACACTCGTTGACCAAGATAAAGTATGGTATAGAACATTAAAACCAAATTTGATACGATGCTGGTCAACAATGATAGAGGTCTTTAATGAAAAATATCAAACCTACGCAAGAGTGTCAACCTTGAGGAAACAAATCCAAGGATGGAAACAGAAAAAACATGAACCCTTGGACATGGCCTTAGAAAGATACTGTGCACTATTAAACAATTGTCGAGGCCATGGGTTTTCTAAGGAAAGGCTAATGTGCCACATCATTGATGGGCTACGTAATGAAACCAGAGAGACCTTAGGAACGTATGCCCGAGGTCAACTATACAAACTACGAACCCATCAAATCCAAGAGCTTATTAAGCGGGTAGCAAAAGAAGAAGGAGAATTAGCTACATGGGAGAGTGTTGAAAAACATCAACAGGACCAAAATCTCAACTTAACAAAGGTCCATGATCATAACAAGGAGAGATCAACAAATCGTAAGGTGGAAACATCATCTTTTCCAATACAACAATTGTTAGAAGAAGCCGAGGCAAAGATCAATAAGATGTTGGAATGGATGAATCAAAAGTGTGGAGAATATATCAACATCATTAGAGATAGAGTTTTGACAACCCAAGAAGTAGGGTGAAATAATAGACATTTAGAAAGAAGGGATGAAGGGACTAAGTGCTCAACTGCCAATCCTACATATGAATGCAACATATGCCTGTACGATCACCCCAAGGGTCAATGCCCAATATTGTTACATCTACATGAGCATTGGGGAAACATGTTACATCCAGAGTTCGTACAGAGATACTGTGTTAGACCATAGTGGCAACAATCTCAGACATGGGGGAATCCACCCTTAGACTGAAGGCACCCCCCATACTTTCCGAATCCAAATGCTTATCACGTTCAACATCCTGTTTCTCCATTTGGGCCACCATACTCTATCTCACCACAACACCATTCTCCACAATACTATCAACCCATACCTCCAACACAACCACCACCTTGTGTACCTTTCATCCCTCCTAACTTCCAACATTCTCATCCTTTCCCTCCTTCCACAATGCCACCAACTGTTCCTAAGGTGTTTGTACCACCACAACCCACGAACAACACTTGTGTTGCTGCTACTAACAGTAGTGAAGAGCATCCTCAACATCAAAGACGCCCTTTCTTTAAACACGGCCATAGGAAGGAACAACACAACTCTGAGGCCACTGCACCTTCCAACTCAGCACAAGTCCAACATTGTGGTGCACCCTTACCTTCGAATCCAATGCCTCATGTAACTTCATTAGGGCCACCATCAAACACTCCAACAACCACAAGACCCAATGACACAACCATGGGAGGCATCAGCCCAATCCTTGCATACCATCTAACGGTCCTAAACATCATAGTGTCAACTCGTTATCTGGGAACTACATCGTATGAAGTGCCCCACTGTGTTTATTATAAAGTGTGTGAAATCCAAGGTGATAAGTATGTACCAACTTCAATATTTCCAATATGCAAGGATCCTCGTTTCCCATTTATTAATCCTTGCCATACTCAACCATTTAGTTATGGGGGATATCCCCCATTTCAATGACAAGAAAGATTAATAAACATTTTTCATTTTCTTTGATTTTACAACTTTTTGTTTTCCGTTTTTCATTTTTCAACTTTTTCTTTTTATCTTTTTTGTGTGTTTGTGTGTTTGTATTTTCATGTTTTTGTAAGTAATCTCATCTATGAATAAAACACTCATGTGGATCATTGGTTGAGGTGTGTTTTATGTTATTAAGTCATGAGTGATCAATTATATGGAACAGTGAGCCCATTACACCCACTCATCCACTCTATAAATAAAGAGGTTTTGTTCG